>JAULAV010004171.1:0-53385 GCA_030789695.1 Scilla litardierei | reverse complement strand
TGATTTTTCTTTATTTTCAGTTCCGTTTGTGTGTTTCTCTTGTCTTTCTTATCTTTTTGTGTCGGTGCATATTCCCCCCATTTTCTTTGCCCTCCCGTATTCAATTTTATTGCATTGAGGGCAATGCAAACTTCAACTTGGGGGAGTCGCACTTTGTGCGTCATTTGAGTCTTTCTTTTTCGTTTTGAGTCCTTTTCGTCGTGTTTTTATTTTTCTTTTCTTCTTTTTTCATCTCCTTCTCCTAGAGATGAACCCTATGATGAATTACCACAAAATCACACACACCTAGCATGGCATCGATAATCACATTCACTAACCCTAGGAAGTCGACCCCTCTTGCATTTCATGCATCGTAGGTCCACTTAGCTATTTTGTGAGTCGTGTGTCGTGCCTAGCTGTTTGATGTGCTTCTACTTTGTGATTGTGTTTTATATACCTGTCCAGGAATGACCCCTCGATTATCATGCTTCGATATTGAATATGCGGTATTTGCTCCTAATGTCTGCTTATATATGCATGCTATATATATGTCGTATACTCCATTTTGCATGTGTCGGGATTCCACAGTTAGGATTAGGATAATCCATTTGGCCTACGCTCTGATTAGTGAAATATTTCCCTTGCCCAAGTGTCTAGAATTCGATTTCTTTTTTGTTTTACTTGGTGCAAATCCCCTCGTCGTGTACCGTTCTCCCACTTGGTAGAGTACACATGTGTATAGCCAAAAACCCAAAAAAATTCAAAAAAAAGAGAAAAGAAAAGAAAAACCCAAAAAGAAAAGAAAAGAGATAATTGTATAGCCAAAAAGCCAAAAAAATACATAAATCCAAAACCAAAAAAATAAATATATGAGTGTGAATATTTTCCTACTTACCGAGAATAAAGGGAAGGCGAGAATTTGCACCGAGTGTTCTACTCCACATCATCTCAACCCCCATCGCTTTCGAAAACACTTGGAATAGGGAATTTCTAGCTATTATCTAGGCGATAGTGTGGTGATGTCCGAGCCCCTAGCTGTGGAGTACATGACATGATGCATTTCTATTCTCATACTCTTCTCTTGCATGCTTGAGCCATATATTCGCCGCTTATTTCAAATCGAATCGATATTTGGGTCATTTCTTGGATTTGTGTATATTGAGCTTATTGCACAATGTAAATAGTGACACCGTTCGCTAGCACACGACCACGCTCACTCGCGCTTCACGGCGTGGGCCCACGGCACTTGTCTGGACTCGTATTCCTCGGTTTAGTGATGTGATTTGGCATTTGTTAGCTTGGTGTGTGTTTTTGATTTTGCTGGCTCTGACGGGCGATTTAGGATTTTTTTTGTTTTCTCCTTTCCTCTCTTCCTCTATATTTTCTCCCTCCGAGCTCCTACTCTCACTCGTCTTCCTCGAGGACGAGGAAGGGTTCAGCTTGGGGGATTTTGACGTGCATTTATATTTCATATATTCACGCACGTCTTCTTTTGTGTTTTTCTGCTATTTTCCGCCGTCTTGTATTCGTTTTCTATTGTTTTCTTGTTTTCTTTCACTTTTCCGTGTTATTTGTATTTTGCAGGAGTTTACCGGCGTAGGGGACATATAACGAAGATATCATGAGTCCCCGGAGCAACGGGAGGAGTCACGCGTGATCCAGGGGATCAAACGACGAAGATAGCATCTTTCAGCCCCTCATCCGAGCGGTTGGTCACTTCCAACCGATCGGGTGATGCACGCGTGCACCACCCGGACACAAGCTGGAGCGGGCAGAAAGTCAACCGATCGGTTTAGAGACCGGTTTAGACGTCCCAACTCTCTGGAATTTGATGCTGAATGCCAACCGATCGGGTGACCTTTACCCGATCGGTTCATCTGTAGCCAATTCTCCGAAGCCAAGACACGGAGAGCTCAACCGACCGGTTCACCCGACGGCACGAAGATCCAACCGGTCAGCTTCAACCCTCAACCGACCGTGCCGTGTGACCGGGTGAAGTCCCATGCTGAGCTGCCGAAGAACGAAGCAGGTCACCCGATCGGTTGACTTTTCAACCGATCGGGTGATATCGTATTATATATATATGACCCCTAGGTTTTCCAGAAACGGGAGTTGTTATTTTTACAGTTTTTTTCTCTCTCTTGACGGCTGTAATTTTTCAGATATTTGTAAGTTTTCCGATCTTCACCAAACTTTAATATAGTGTTATTTGCATTGCTCTTACTACTTTTCAATTGCTTGATCATGTTTTTAACGGTCGATTTTGGTTTAGATCACTTTTTAATGAATATGTGTGAGTAGTTCCCAAATCTGGGATTTTGGTGGAAACCCCTTCGTGGGTTCTCCCCGATGCGTCCATAGGACTAGGAAATCGATATGGATTAGGACTCTACCGGTTACGCGGGGTGTTTTATTGTCATCGGCGGGAAAAAGACCGCCTTTGACCGTTGGGCCAAGGGCGAATAAACTTGGTGGTTGACTCCCTAGCCATAGCGCACGCCCTTAGCGTAGACGTCGAATCCTAGCGCGTGGGAGCGGTAGGATGAGATGTTGGGTGTTATCGTTGCGATCTTAGTGCTCCCGGAGTCGATCAGTGTTAATGGACATGGGAATGCCCACTGACCGAACCCGGGAAGTCCGGCATATCATCTTGGGCACCGACCGGAATATTGGGCCCATGGGATGCTGGTACCACTCTTAGAGGCAACGTCTCACCATTAGACCCTAATTCCGATCGTTATCCTACCCGTAGGCCGTATCGGCGAGAATCGCACGATAGGGTGGAAACCGAAGTCCCAAGTTTTCCCTTTATATTGTTTATCCCTTGCATTCTATTTTCTGTGACAACCCATCATCCGATTCAGGCTAGCTCACCCATGGGGTGATCCGATCTTTCTTGACACAAGCACAACCACGCCTCCCTGAGTTCGACCCCCAAGCCACACTACAACACCGTGCGCTTGCGGTTATAAATATTTAATTCTCACGCCCCCTATTATATATTGCACACTTGCATGCACGCAAATGCGGGGGACGTCAAGCTGGCTAATCTGTAAGAATTTCGAACACATCTATCTAAACACATGGTCGAATATCTTCCACATATTTGCACCTTCTATACCAGCTCGCCACATAAGTGCCGATCTACCTCTAAGATCGCCTTGGGTGTTCGACGCGCTCCTTACAATCACCCGCTGACTTAAGCATCAGAGAGGCTACGGGCTGGCTCCTAGCCCTGTCTTTCTGACAAGTTGTTCTCCTCGCAGGTAGTTCGCTTCATCTGCCGGTGGTTGAAGCAACCTTGGACGATCAACTCCAGTAGATGGGTGACTCACCCCGACTAAAGGGCGACCTTAGGCTTGTCATCTGCGAAGCGCCTTCCAATCATGATTAGCCTCGTCTAACCCCCGAAACCTATAATCATTATACCCGTGAATCTCATTTAAATAAAAATTCAGTGTTAGCAGATTTTACCCGCAACATTTGGCACCGTCTGTGGGAATTAAGGGTTACATCCATGGCAGACTCCACATAAAGTAACTGCAGTCATCGTAGCGATAAACACCCCATGCTCGAGGAGGTCCCCTCTCTGAGGAGGTCCCCTCCGAGAGAAGGTCCCCCTGAGGGCCAGACGCTACCATCGAGGTTGCAGCTCGTGGTGTATATCAAAGCTTTGAGATCTTTGATAAAGTGATGAAGGAAATGGCGGCGGCAAAGTCGACAAGGCGGCCTTAAACATTAGGCCCCTCTCGACCATTCAACGTGAAGCGAAACCTCCTCCCCAAGTTTGAAGAGGAAGCAGCTGCTCGAAGGAGACGCTTCGACGAAGAGGAGTTAGCCGCCCTGTAGAGGCACCTCGACGATGAGGAGGTGGTCGCTAGACAGAGACAATTTGACGAGGAGAAGGCCCGCTACAGAGGCGGCTTGACGAAGAAGCAGCTATCCGACAGCGATGGTACATTTCTTCCGCAAGGGAGAGTATACAACAGAGGAGCTTGAGGCCCCCTACCTTTTGATCAAGATAGTGCGGGAGCACATCCCTCAGGACCAAGAGGTGGAGAGTTGCTCTCGCAGGAGGTCACCAAGCCCTAGGCATGGAGAGCACCCTCGTCAAGGCCGAAGCCCCCCCAGGCTGAGCACATTTCCCCAAGGTGTAATGATCGACGGGGCAGGGCCGAGATCGGAGCCTGGTTCCCAGAGCACAGAGGAGGGACTCCTTTGAGAGACGAGGTGGCTCACCCGGGGTCCGAGGCGACCAGGACGTCACATTAAGATCGCCAGCACCCCCAACATCCCGAAGAAGCCGACCCGCTGATGCGAAGGGTGATCTCAACCCCGATACCGCTTAGGTTCAAGCTCCCCCAGCTTGTATTGTATAACGGCTCAGACGATCCACTCAAACACGTGTAGCACTTTAGGCGGGTGATGGAGATCCAAGGAGTGGACGATGAGCTCATATGCCGTGCCTTTTCGACGACGCTGCTTTGCCTTGGAATGGTACAACGACTTGCCACAAGTTCCATATGCAATTCCAAGCGGGACGAAGAAGGAAGAAAGCTCATGACTATCTGTTTACGATAGTCCAGGAGGAAGGTGAAACCCTCCGAAGGTTTCAGTGACGCTTCAACAAGGAGCGTCTCAACGTGACAAGTTGCGAGGATGACCTCGCCATGGCATCCTTCAAGAAAGGACTCACCAACTGCAGTCTGCATAAATCACTCCTCCACGACCCGCCAGTGGACCTTGACGCTCTCTTCTCCCGAGCAGACAAAGTTCATGCTTATTGAGGAGTCACTGGGGGCGAAGAAAGTGGTGGCACCGGACGAGCGTCTCAGGGCTGAGCCCCAACCGCCGCTTAGGCCGAGGCAAGATGACCGCCCCTGAGGGTGAGATCAAGAGTGATTCCAAGGGCATGACTAGGGAGGCCCCGAGGGCAAGATCGCCCCGGACCTCTGAGGGGGTTCCACGCTCCTAGGAACCCCGCTCCTAGGAACGGACCCGAAAGAGCACAGGAGGAGGTGCACTACATTAGGCTCAATGCCCCGCTAGCCGAAGTGATGGTTTAGACTTACGCTTACGTATGCGGCACGGTAGTCTACGAACTTCGCCTTCGGATTCGCCACGACGGATCGAGTTTTCTCACGAACGGAGTAAGGCTACTAAATCCACAATCTAAATCTCTACTTTAGATTAAGAACTTGGATAAAGAAAGAGAGGAAGCATTTCGGCAGAGCTTCGCTAGGATGAAAATGCATGCAAGAATGCCATGCAAAAGGTGTAAGAAATGGCTTACCCTTGGGTCTTATTTATAGCCCCCAAGGTAGTTATTTTAGGGTAAGTTGTTCCTTTGGAACAACTTAATTAAGGTGTACCATGATACATGGCACATTATAAGCTTAAGTTGTACCATATGCATGGTACAACATAAGCTTAAGATATTCCCCCTTTATAAGCCATATGTCGCATGCACTTATGCATATATAATGCGACTTTCCCACTCATCCAGAGATCCTCTCCGCAAGGGAACAGATTCCCTTTGTACACGACTTCGTGTACGCGACGTTCGAGGTCCGTATTCCCTCGTACATCCCCCACAAGGGTGTACAAACGTCTTCCATATCCAACATCTCCCACTCACACTTGAGGGGATTGTAAGAGAACGTCTTTCCCTTAGTTCTTTCATCTATCATACCGAGAAATAGACCGTGCGACCGTCATGCGCGTAGAGTCTGTTGTTGTGTACTTGTTAGAGATACATAACGACCTCGAAGGTGCAAAGTTGAGTAGTTCAATGCATGCTTTACCCTAGATTATTTCTTCGCATTTCTTATACTTTATATTCAACAATTGAATCCCATCTGGATTACAATTGGCTGGCCAGCTTTGAATCATTAAAGTCCAAATGCAAATATGAAATCAATCTTCCTCTTCTTGCGAACCTTCTGATCTTGACTTGATTCGCTTTTCTAACGTGCCCCGCCGAGCCGAATTACCATAGCCCATTTGTAACACGCTAAGATAGCGATCATCTCGTCAAATCTAAAGGAACCAATTGGAGTCCTTGAGGGTAAGAGTTAAGACCCGTATGGCCTTTGAGTCTCACATAATAGCAAACACTATTGCTACTAACTCAGTGGTCGAAATGCATACGTGGTATGAACACGTATTACAACATCACTCCTTTCCCAGGGAGAGTATGTCTTAATGATGTTGTACCGGATGAAAGATCAGACACCACAGTGCCTATCTTTTTGAGTCCCTTTACTACTCGTGAAATATTCACCGGACTCTCATCCTGCATAAGACAGATAGGATTTAAAAATCCTACGAGATCTCTTTCAAATATCCTTGTGATACAGATCTCAGATCTTTTGTAAGCATCCATATGATGCAGATCTTTCATTCGACTATCTTGTTTAAGTCATGACCTCTAAATCATTCGTCTAATGATTTTGACTTTAAACTAGTCTCATCTCTATCTTATCCATCTGATAAGATAAGGCGGTTGCTCATGTGAGAGAGCCAACCTTTATCTGTCCGACATACACACAATTCAGCTGAGATTTCAAAAAATGTACACAAACATTTCTTAAGAAATTCATATGCAATGTTTGAAAAAGAACTTATTCTTTTATTAAATTTGATCTTTCTTAGACATGGGAATATATATTGGTACAACTCAGCTCATACGCAATCCTTGGGATGATAAGTGTTTATAAAACACATTTCTGGGGATCGCTTTCGTAAGCTGATCCTCTATCATCTCATGCGTAGATATGTACCTTATGTCTACCTTCTTGGTTTTATCATAGTCTTTTGCAAATCTGCAGTTCCTTTAAGATACTGCATTATCCTCTTAACCGCTTTCCAGTGTTCTTGCCCTGGGTTGGATTGGTAACAGCTTACCATTTCCAACGGCAAAACAGATGTCCGGTCTCGTACATACCATAGCGTACATAAGACTATCAACTGCACTGGAATATGGAACTTTTTCCATAATTTCCTTTTCCTTTTGGTTCTTTGGACACAATTCCAGATATAAATTATCGCATATGCTTATATGAATATCAATGGACTTGCAGTCCTGCATATTAAATCGTTCTAGAACCTTCTTTATATAAGTCTCCCTGTGAAAGAGAAAGAAGTTTCTTCGAACGATTCCTTGAAATCTTAACTCCAAGGATATATGCGGCTTTTCCTATGCCTTTCATCTCAAATACTGATGAAAGTCAAGCCTTGATACTCATCACAAAGCCCTTGTCATTTCTGGCTATTAAAATGTCATCTACATATAGAGACATGATAATATACTTGCTTTTAATCCTCTTGATATATACTCAGTTATCTTCATCAAGCATGGAAAAATCCATTGATAAGACAACTTCTTGAAATCGTATATACCATTGCCTCAAGGATTATTTAAGACCATATATGGACTTACGAAGTTTACAAACCTTATGTTCGTTTCCTTCTTTTACAAACCCTGTTGGTTGTTCCATATAGATCTCCTCGTCCAATTCTCCATTGAGAAAGGCAGTCTTTACATCCATCTGATGTAATTCGAGGTATAAGCAAGTTACCATTGCCAGAATCATGCGAATCAAGGTAAAACGCACAACAGGTGAGAAGTTTTCTTCGTAGTCTATCCCTTCCTGTTGCGTAAAACCTTTCGCGACAAGACGAGCTTTATATCTATCTATAGAGCATCAGCCTTATGCTTGATCTTGAGAACCTATTTGTTCCCAATTGCTCTATGTCCTCTGGGTGAGTTAACTAAGTCCCAGACTTGGTTAACTTTCATGGATTTCAATTCCTCCTTCATCGCTTCCATCCATTTGTCTTTTGCAGGGCATGATACGGCATATTTGAGATTCTTCAAGTCCTTGTTGACTCGAATTTAGATCAATTCTAATATCACTCCCACTTGAAATGTTGTTAGAATTGCTCCCACTTGGATCATTATTCCCGTATGAAATAGGATAATCGTCATTCGTATAATCCATTGGTGAAGGTTTTCACCAAGAATTCTCCACTCGAATGAGGTAATCCTTCTTGATCATAAATCTCAAATAGAGATAAACTCTGACTTATCTCGCCCTGTCTTGGAAACTCGTTTTCCAAGAAAGTGACATCCCTCGACTCAAACTCAATTAGCCCACCATTGTCTTCCTGACTAATAAAAACATAACCTTTGGAGTTTTTCTGCGTATCGTATAAAGATACATTTCCTTCCCCTTGGCCCAAGTTTGCCATACTTATGGGAGGAAATATGTGCGTTGAATGCACAAACTCAAGGTAAAAATGTTTAAGTTAGGAGACCTTTGGTTCCACAACTCATAAGGAGTGGAGCTAACTGATTTCGAGGGTACGCGGTTTAAAATGAAAAACGGTTGTCAATAATGCATCACCCCAAAAGGTGATTGGCAAGTTAGCTTGCGCCATCATTGAATGGACCATTTTTCATTAAAGTCCTATACCTGCAACACCAATTTGTTGAGGAGTATAAGGCATAGTTACCTGATGTACTATGCCTTTTTCATCACAAAGTTCCTTTAAACTTGTTGATTGATATTCACCGCCCCTATCGGTTCGCACGACCTTAATCTTGCGATCTAATTGATTCTCCACTAAACTCATATAGTTTAAAGGTAGGCTTAGGTTTAGTGCTTCACTTTTGTGGGATATCAAATAGATATGACCGAATCGGGTGAAATCATCAATAAAAGTGATGAAATAGGACTTCCCGCGTCTTGTCTTGACATTCATCGGACCACATATGTCCGAATGGATAAGCTGTAATGGAACCTCGGCCCTTGTGCCGGTTCCAAACGGCTTGCGACAAGATTTCCTCACAAGGCAATGTTCGCAGGTCGACATTTCAACCTTTGAAACATTGGATAGAAGTCCACGTTTGACAAGTCTATCTATACGCATTGGTCCAATATGACCAAGCCTTGCGTGCCAATAAATTATATTAGACTCATTAGTCAAAGAATTTGTCACAAGGAAATTTTCATTACATGAGGAAATACATTGTACTTATTACAATAAATCCTTTGAAATACAAACCCAGTACCAATAAAGGAATTATTACAAAAATAGGTCCATATTACAATCATGAAGGAACCAACTATCACCAAGACCCATTAAATTGACCACAGTATTAATATTCCTTTGAATATATGGAATGAAGAGAACATCATAAAGTAGGAGAGTGTGGCCGTTGTCCAAGTCTAGCTTGCAATTCCCAACGCCTTTCTCTACAACACGTGTGTTGTTTCCTACATTGATCCACTTCATTCCTTGGGGTATCCGGTGATACTCCACGAAGGACCGTCTGTCCTTTGCTATGTGGTCGGTGGCACCTTGTCACTTCCACTCGTACACGAACGAGCATAGTGACCGAGCTTGTTGCACTTGAAGCACTTGATCCTTTTCAAGTCTTTCTTCTTGTGCCATTTCTTGTGCCCACCCTTATGTTTGGGTTCCTTGGTAGACTCAGGTTGCTTATTACGTTCATTAGAAGACTTCAAACGATCTTTACGTTTCTTTCCCCCGTGTGAGGAACTAGCAACCATGTGCACTTCTGCACTTGGCTTGGCAGCAGCAAGCCGCTCTTCCTCTAATTCGAGGTGCTTGGAAACATCGTTGAAGGTCTTGATGCTCTCATTATGAGTGAGATGCATCTTCATCTGATCCCACCCATTTGGTAGGGAACGTATGACTGCTTGGATTTGTTGCTCATTTGTGAGCACATGACTTGCATCCTTTAACTCCGAGATAAGGTTCGCCATTTGTCGCAGATGTTTCCCTATGGAATGATCTGGACGTTTCTTATATGTATCGAACCTTATAGTTAAGGCGCGAAGTTTGGACACCGATGTGCCACCGAACTTCTCCTCTAGCTTGGACCATATGTCCATGGCTAGGTCATGTTCCCGGAAGATGCGCATTATGTCATCAGCCATACTGCTTAATAACGTAATGCGCGCTATCTTATTCTTCCGAGACCAAGCATCAAAAGCTTCCTTGTCTCGTCGGTGTTGGGCCGTAGTGCCCAACTCGGGTTCAATCATAACGTTCTTTAGAGTTTCGAGCACTTCTTGCTCCTCTAGAACGTATTGTATCTTTATGGACCAAAGTTTGTAATTATCGCCGTTGAGTTTTTCACCTCTGTTTAACTCAGCGACGATATTCTTTGAAGCGGAAGACATTTTACTATTAAAATGCTGCAAAAGACACAAAACCGAAGGTTCGATCAAAAACATTGCATAAAAAATTCTTAAAATATAACTCCCACTTGAAATGATAATAGAATATCCCATTTGGATAGTTCTAAAATTCAAAACCCACTTGGAATTATATTATATTTGATAAGTTACTTTCGAAAAATATTGAAGATGTTGTTCTAGAATCGAAAAGGTCTCTTCGATTCCAATCACCATCTAGAACAACCTTCAATATTCCCACATCACTTATCAAACAATAGTACTCTTATAGTACTAGCAGCGGAAAACGAGTATTTGATAAGTTACTTTCGAAAAATATTGAAGATGTTACTCTAGAATCGGAAAGGTCACTATGTTTCCAATCACCATCTAGAGTAACTTTCAATATTTCTCCCTCACTTTATCAAATGTTAGTACTCTTATAGTACTTTGCAGCGGAAAAGCGTTTTTGAAAACGTATTTTTCAAAACGAATTTAAAATACATTGGCTAATCTCCGTAGGTAGTAGCACAACGTCATAAGTTCATTGGCTAATCTCCGTGGAGTAGAGCACAATGACATGGCTAATCTCGCATGAAGTAGAGCATTACGGCTAATCTTCAAGGAGTAGAGCACAATTACATAAGTACATTGGCTAATCTCCGTAGAGTAGAGCACAATGACTTGGCTAATCTCGCATGAAGTAGAGCACTATGGCTAGTCTTCAAGGAGTAGAGCCCAAGTTAAAAAACTTCATTAAAATGTTAGTTCCGTATGAACTAGTCGGCACTGTGGTTAGCCCCGTATGGGCTAATCGGCACATCCGAGTTTGGCCAATGCCTTTTGTCACCCCGTATGTGTCAGTAGGCAAGTTTGCAGTCGACCCAGACCTTCTGCCAGATTGGTCGACCAAAAACACAAAATTGGTCGACCAATTTTTGAAATGCAAATTCTCCCGGCCAGGGCCTCTGCCCTGGCCAGGGCTTGGCCAAGGACCGGCCAGGGCCTCTGCCCTGGCCGGCCAGGGGCCCTGGCCCCCTCGGCCAGGGCCGGCCAGGCCCTGGCCTCTGCCAGGGCCGGCCGGCCAGGCCACTGGCCGGGGCCAGGCCCTGGCCTGAGGCCAGGGCGCTGCCCTGGCCTCTGCCAGGGCGGCCTGGCCGCTGGCCGGGGCCAGGGCTCCTGCCCTGGCCTCGGCCAGGCCCTGGCCTGAGGCCAGGGCGCCGGCCCTGGCCTCTGCCAGGGCCGGCAGGCCGGCCAAGGGCCGGCCCTGGCCTCTGCCAGGGCCGGCCATGGCCGGCCATGGCTTGGCCATGGCTGGTCATGGCCAAGGCCATTCGGCGTTGGCCGGCCATGGCCCCTTTGGCCATGGCCGGCCACCCCCTTTAAATGGGGTTGCCACACTCATTCCTCCCCCTTGATGGGGTGGTCGCCGGTGGTTATTGGCCGTAGCCAACCCCTTCCGCTTGGGGAGGGGGGTTGCATGGCCTTCATAGCCCATTTGGCCATGGTGCACATGCACCAAATTTCCTCTTACCCGATGGAAATAACTACCATCATCTTCCTCGATGAAGCACCCGTTCGTCGATGAAGCACCTGTTCGTCGAGAAATTAGTTATTTCCTAATGGCCGTGTGCCAAAAATGAAAAAATAACATACTACGTGAACGGTCGGTTCTTCCCGTCACGGAGAGTTCCTACCATATCCGTAATGATAGGAGACCCTAACGTGAAAAGAACAACCGCTGCGTTCTCTCCGTCACGAAGCGTTCCTACTATATCCGTAATAGTAGGAGACCCATTCGTGAAAAAGACAACGACTCGTTCATAGTTTCGACGGGGCGGTGGTTTGACCGGGGCGAACCCATATGGCTCTGATACCAATGTAGGATCCTGCCAAAACAGAGTTAGGATCGATAATATGAAGTTTAGACTTACGCTTGCGTATGCGGCACGGTAGTCTACGAACTTCGCCTTCGGATTCGCCACGACGGATCGAGTCTTCTCACGAACGGAGTAAGGCTACTAATCCACAATCTAAATCTCTACTTTAGATTAAGAACTTGGATGGAGGAAGAGAAAGGATTTCTGCAGAGCTTCGCTATGATGAAGTTGCATGCATGAATTTCATGCAAAAGATGTAAAGATATGGCTTACCCTTGGGTCTTATTTATAGCCCCCAAGGTAGGTATTTTAGGGTAAGTTGTTCCTTTGGAACAACTTAATTAAGGTGTACCATGATACATGGCACATTATAAGCTTAAGTTGTACCATATGCATGGTACAACATAAGCTTAAGATATTCCCCCTTTATAAGCCATATGTTGCATGCACTTATGCATATATAATGCGACTTTCCCACTCATCCAGAGATCCTCTCCGCAAGGGAACAGATTCCCTTTGTACACGACTTCGTGTACGCGACGTTTGAGGTCCGTATTCCCTCGTACATCCCCCACAAGGGTGTACAAACGTCTTCCATATCCAACACCGCTAGCCGAAGTGATGGTGACAGCCAAGTAGGGCAGGTTTCTCAAAGACCCGTCCCCAGAGATGAAGGGGAAGCCGACCACATGCAATGCACAGAAGTACTGTCGGTACCACCGCGACTATGGCCATGACACCGACAATTGCTTTCCTCTGAAGAGAGACATAGAGCGGATGATCCAGGGTGTCAACCTTTAGAGGTTCATCGACCATGAAGGATAGGGGTGAGAGGGGCGAACTCCAGCGGAACCAGCCCTACAGGCCCAGGCCCACAACGTCGAACTGGCAGCCCATCCTATCACTGGTCTAATAATGCACATTGATGTGATATGCGATAGGCCAACCTCGGGCGAAACCTCGTCGCCACTGAGGGAGAATGATGTGAGGCAGGTCGTGGTGGTGAGCGCTGATAATGGGGCAAAGAGAATAAGGGCAGCTCCACCCCCATCTCTTTCTCTGACGAAGATCTGGAGGGTGTCGAGCTGCCACATGCCAACACCATCATCATCGAGGCATTCATCAGACCGGTGGTGGTGAGTAGATTTTTGGTGGACACCCGTAGCTCGTGTGACATACTGTATCTGTCCACGATTCAGAAGATGGGGTTGGGCGAGGCGGACCTGAGACTATACGTGGGCCCGATTGTCGGCTTCACTAGCCATTCGGTGCCGGTCACCGGAACGATCGATCTGCCCATCAGGGGAGAGGCCGAGGATTATTACGCAAGTGATGCAGTTCGTCGTCGTTAACATGCCATCGACATACAATGGCATCATAGGGCGGCACTGCCTGACTGCCATCGAAGCTCTTCCCTCGCTGCTACACCAAATGGTGAAATTCCAGACCCTGTATGGGGTGGGACGAGTGCAAGGAAGCCAGTGGCTCTCGCAAAGTTGCTACATTGGATCTACACAACAGGAGCAAATCAAGCAAGCTTCGTCCACCGAACTCCTTGACGGTCGGGAGGACTCGGAGCATCAGCGACCAACCCCGGTGAAGGGTCTAGAGGAGGTGTCGCTGACGGAGGAGGTGGGCAGGATGGTGTCGATCGACACGAAGCTGATAACAAAGCTGAGGGCGGGGCTGATCAACCTCCTCAGGGCATATGCAGACATTTTCGTATGGTCGCCCTCTGACATGCCGGGATTCGATAAGGCGGTGATCGCCCATGAGCTGCATGTCGACCATGAGGCCCGCCTGGTCCGACAAAAGAAGCTGAGCGTGGGAGGAGAGAAAGCGCGGGTGACAGGAGAAGAGGTGGAGCGGCTTCTCAAGGCCAAATTCATCAGAAAGGTGAGCTACCTTGACTGGCTCACCAATGTAGTGATGGTGAAGAAACCCAGCGGCAAATGGTGGATGTGCGTGGACTTCACCGACCTCAACAAAGTCTGCCCGAAGGACAACTTCCCGATCTCAAGGATCGACCATCTGGTGGACAATGCCTCAGGGTATGAACTCCCAACTTTTATGGATGCCTTTTCAAGCTATAACCAGATACAGATGGCGACCCACGATGAGGAGAAGACAGCGTGCATCACAGACTAGGGGACATTTTGTTACACCAAAATGCCGTTCGGACTCAAAAACGCCGGGGCAACCTACCAACGGATGGTGGACAAGATCTTCCATCCCCAGGTCGGCAGGAACCTGGAAGTTTACATTGACGACATGCTGGTGAAATCAAAGGAGGCCTGGGATCATCTCATTGACCTGGAGGAGACGTTCCAGAAGGTGTGGTGCTACAACTTGTAGCTCAACCCAGCCAAATGCATATTTGGCATCGAATCGGGAAAGTTCCTGGGTTTCATGATCACCAAGCAAGGAATTGAGACTAACCCCGACAAGATCGCCGACCTCGCCAATATGACAGAGCCAAGGATGATCCAGGACCTGCAGAGGCTGAACGGACGGATCATCGTGCTTGGAAGATTCCTATCAAAGTCTACAGAGAGATCACTCCACTTCTTCAAAATTCTTCGGAGGGCCCTCACTGGGAAGAAGGACGAAAGAAAGGTGGTGAAGTGGGACGAGTGGTTGACTCGGAAAACGCGCACGGATGCACGCCTTCCGCTCCCAAGCATAGGAGCGTCAATGCAATATAAAAATTACCGGTGAGTCCTACGTAAAAAACATACAATTTATATCCCGAGTCTTCGATGAGTTCAAGGCCTACCTGCAAAGCCTGCCGCTGCTTGTGAAGCCCGAAGAAGAAGAGTAGCTCAGCCTCTACCTCGTCACAACTGAGGAAGCTGTGAGCTCGGTCCTCGTAAAGGACGACGGGGGCATCCAGAGGCCGGTCTATTATGCCGATCGGGTGCTTCGAGATGTGGATCCCCGATATGACCCCATTGAGAAGATGGTCTACTGCCTAGTCCTGATCACAAGAAAACTCCGACCCTATTTCCAGGCGCATGCCATTGTCATCTACACTAATTCGCCACTGGAAAGGAACCTGAGGTGGCTGGAGAGGTCAGGCCGGATGCTGAATTGGAGTGTTGAGCTCATCGAGTTTGATATTATCTACAAACCAATGGCAGCGATCAAGGGGCAGGCGCTCCCTAACTTCGTGGCAGAATGTACCGTGGGGGAGAATGGCGAGGCCCCGCCCAAAGGTCACCTGGGCGCGGCACCCCAGCAGCTCGCCGTCGAAAATCCTTCCTCTACTTCCACCCAGTCTGATGGCGAGCAGTGGGTCATCCACATCGATGGATCGGCCACTACATTGGGGAGCAGAACCGGCTTCGTAATTGAGACTCCGGAGGGGAGCCTGTTGGAGTACACCCACCGCTTCAATTTCTCTGCGAGCATAATGTGGCAGAATATGAGGCTGCCCTTAATGACCTAAAGCTCTGCCAGGCACTGGGGGCGATGAATGTGCTGCTCATCAGCAATTCGAGGTTGGTCTTCCAGCAAATTGAAGGAAGCTTTGAGGCAAGGGAGGAGCTGATGAAGCGATACCTGATATGCGCCTGCGCCGAACTTCTCAAATTCAGGAGAGTAGCGGTTCAACATCTGCCGAGGTCGAACAACCTCCGTGTCGATGCCCTCTTAAAGCTGGCTTTGTCTTCTTCGACAGAGATCGGGAAGGCCATCTACATAGAGAACTTATTAACGCCAAGAATTGAGGAGGGAGAGTTGATGTGCGTTGACCGAGAGCGATCGTAAATGGATCCGATCGTCTCCTACCTAAAGACCGAAGCCCTACCGAATGATAGGCTGGAGGCACAAAAGACCGAGAGACGGCCTTTATTGTTCGTGATCTTCGGCGACGTACTCTACCGAAAGCGTCACGCGAAGAACGACGTATTGCCCTATTTAAAGTGCCTTGGGCCGAGAAGGGCTGAGGAGGGCATCCGAGAGATACATGAAGGATTCTACAGGAATCATCACGGTGGCCTCACTTTGGCACACAATGCAGTCTGATAGGGCTACTATTGGCCGATTATACTGAAGGATGCGATCAGCTTCGTCAAACGGTGCGAGGAGTGCCAGAGGTTCTTCAAGCACACCAAGGCTCCTCCCACTGACCTAATTCTAATCCTCAGCCCGGTCCCATTTGCCAAGTGGGGCCTCGACAACCTCGGACCATTCCTCCCGATGGCGACCGGAGGAAGGAAGTACCTGGTTGTCGTCGTCGATTACTTCACCAAGTGATAGAAGCAGAGCCCCTAGCACGCATCACCTCAAAAGACATAAAGGAATTCATCTGGAAGTCAATCATATGCCACTTTGGGATACCCCGCTCCATAGTGACGGACAACGGGACGCAGTTCGACTCCGCGGACTTCAGGGAATTCTGCTCAGACTGGGACATCAGCCTCCACTTCGCCTCTGTAGCACACCTACAGTGCATTGGCATGGCCGAAGCTGCAAACAAATGCATCCTCAAACCTCTGAAGAAGAAGGTCGGCAACAGACCTGGAACTTGGCCTGACGAGCTACCCGTCATCCTTTGGTCTTACCGCACCACCTACAAAGCTTCAACTGGCAAAAGCCCCTTCATGCTAGATTATGGAGCGGAAGCCGTCCTCCCGGTGGAGGTCGGTAAGTGTTCTCTTCGCCTCCAATATTTCGACGAATAAGCAAATGAAGAAGGCCTCGACTTCAACACCGAACTACTTGATGAGGTAAGGGTTCGTGTGCTAACATGTCTTATCAAGCACAGCCAAAGGATGGCGAGATATTACAATTCCAGGGTGAAGAAGCAAATATTTAGAGTCGACAACCTCGTCCTCAGGGACGCCGCCTTCAAACCCAAGGTCGGCCGCCGAGGAAAGCTCTCTGCCAAATGGGAGGGCCCCTACATAATAGAGGACGTCGTAAGACCCGCTACTTACATTTTGGCAAACATGTAGGACGAAGAGCTAGCTCATCCATGGAACGCCCAACACCTACTCAAGTATTATCAATAAATTTGTAATTTTATGTATTTGTACCCACAACGTGTTGTTTGAATAAAATTTTTTGATTCCCCCAAGATAGAAAGCACCTCCCTAAAAGGTCGCCATAGTCATCCGGAGCGGGCTAATTCGCTACAAGTAAATTCTTGCGTTTTCGTTTATATATACGTATTATGCGAACTAAATTTACAGCCCGCCATTCAAACCGGAATCATAAACGCGAGGTTGGCAACGGCCACTTTATACCCGCAATCCTGAAGACCTCCGGGGCAGTTCGCCACCCAAACCAGAGTTATAGATGCGGGGTCACTCGATCCTGCAATCTTAAAGACCTCCGAAGCAGTTTGCCACCCAAACCAGAGTTATAAATGCGGGATCACTCGATCCAGCAATCTTGAAGACCTCTGGGGCAGTTCGCCACCCAAATCGGAAGTTATAAATGCGGGGTCGCTCGATCCCACAATCTTGAAGACCTCCGGGGCAGTTCGCCACCCAAACAGGAGTTATAAATGCAGGGTCCCTCGATCCCGCGATCTTGAAGACCATCGGAACAGGTCGCGGTGCAGCTACCCATAGCGTGTCGGGCTTCGCTAACCAAACCGACCAGGGGCTTGAAGAAGGGTTCTGCCCGAAATTTGCCCTCGGGAAGACCACCGGGGCAGGTCGTGGTGCAGCTACATATAGCGTGCCAGGCTTCGCTAACCAAACCGGCCATGGGCTTGAAGAAGGATTCTGCCCGAAATTCTCCCGCAGGAAGACCACCGGGGCAGGTCGCGGTGCAGCTACACATAGCGTGTCGGGCTTCGCTAACAAAACCGACTAGGGGCTTGAAGAAGGGTTCTGCCCGAAATTCGCCCTCAGGAAGACCACAGGGACAGGTCAGGGTGCAGCTACCCATAGCGTGCAGAGCTTCGCTAACCAAACTGGTTAGGGGCTTGAAGAAGGGTTCTACCCGAAATTCACCATGAGGAAGACCACCGGGGCAGTTTGCCATCAAACTGAAAATATAAATGTGGGGTCACTCGATACCCGCGATCTTGAAGATCTCCAGGGTAGTTCGTCGTCAAATTGGAAATATAAATGCAGGGTCACTTGATACCCGCGATCTTGAAGATCTCCGGGGCAGTTCGCCATCAAACCGGAAATATAAATGCAGGGTCACTCGATGCCAGCGATCGTGAGGATCTTCGGGGCAGTTCGCTGCCCAAACCGGAGCTACAAATGCGGAGTCGCTCTATACCCATGATCTCGATGATCTCTAGGGCACTTCACCATCCAAATCAAAGTTTCAAATGGGGGGTCAACCCCAGGCAACACCCTCAAAAGACCCTGTAGGTGATCTATCTCCACAAAGAACTTTGCCAACTCAATCACACTCAAACTCCACAACATTCCGCTTCTCCAGGGCAGTAGCCACATCCAAGCAGAAAGTTGGGGGCATACACACAAGCAAAATAGTGGCAGATAACAATGCAAGCACAAACAAGGTGAACCGCCAAAGGTATCTTTCATTAAAGGATAAAGTTTACATTTACATTAAAGATTTCTCCACCAGGTCCTACATCTGGATACCCTCCCCCAACCGCTTTATGGCGCCTCCACTTGGGCTCCGGCCTTGGCATGCGCAGGCTCCATCACCACGACCTCCCCCTGGTCATCAACATTACCGCCAGCTTGATCATCGCCAGCTCGATCGCCATCGGACGGACCTAGCCCGCCGACCTCTCCTTCTACCTCGCCATCCGAGGCCGCCATCAACACGGAGAAGTCAATCTCCAGCCCAGGATGCAGCCTCTTCAGACTCTTCCATGCCTTCTCGAGGCCCGCCTGAAGGCCCTCCTGCAAGCTCGCTTCCTGGGCCTCTGCCATGCTCCTGACCCGAATCTCCTTCATGATGGGAAGGAGCTCGACCTTCTGGTACTTACGGACGGCCTCTGTCTTCACGACCTCGAGATCAACCTCCTTCAGCACCGCCACCTGATGCGCGAGCTCGACAATCTCATGCCCCTTTGCTTCCACCTTCATGGCATGGGCATTCTCCAGAGTGACCCTTCGGGCCTCTGCATCCTCCAGTTGCCGGTCAATATCCTCCGTGATCTTATATTGTTTCTCCATCTCCTCCTTCTGGACCGCATGCCACTTGTGGACTTTTTCCACCTTCGCTGACCTCCTCTTCAGCCGCTCTGCAATTGCCTTGAGCTCAGCGTCCTTCTTTTGCAACTCGCTGTTGGCTGCCTGGAGCTCCGCCTTCTTCTGATTGAGGGTCACATGTAGCGCCCCACGTTTGTGTGGTGTTGTAAGGAAGTAATCGCCGCCAACGCTTATAAAAACAAAAGAATACATGAGCCAATGGGAGAGAATGCAAATTTGTGACCTGGGACGGGGAAATCATCAAACCAGCATGTTGTGCCAAATCGCTGTGTCGCAGAGCTGCTCGGGACCAACGTTGTACACGGACTCCCGGTCCCTGTGCAGCAAACTATTCTCCGCCAGACGAGCTGCGACCCTAGCATCTTCAAACAGCGACTCCTTGGCGCCCACCAGGTATCCCGACCGATAGAGCTCGATCTTCGGGATCTCCAGAACCTCGGTCTTCTTTGCTTTAAAGCAGGCGAGCGCTGCCTCGCAACTTGGATGCCCCAGCGTCATCGAGTCCAGCTTCCCCTGCTTCCCAGAGGGGCATCCAAAGGGCCAACGATCGACCCCTGTAGCTTTGGCTTGGGCCAACGGGCCCTGGAGCGAAGCAATCATCAGATCAGCCACCGGCTCCTCGACTGCTACGGGCTCGGCCAAGCTGCCCGATGCAACCTCCCTCGCACGGGGGAGGGAACAGCTACGGCGGGTGCCTTCTTTTTGGACTCTTGCCCCGCTCCTCCTCCTCAGTCCGGGTAGCGGACGCCTCTTCCAGGCCTCGTTTTTGACCGGCCTTCTTCAGCATGCTCTTCGACAGGACCGACTTGCCTTTGACCGGGGCTGACTGCTCCTTGGGCGACGATCCCTCGACTGACGCCCCTTCCATGGCCATCCTCATCAGTTCGTCCCCCGACAAACTCATGTCCGCACCGGCAAAAAGAAAAGATATCGGAGGGAGCAAAGACGAAGAAGATCGCTTAGATCGTAATACCTTCGGGCCAGATATGAAGGGCGATCTGGTGCTTCTTGACCAGCTTCGCATGTATCCAGAGATCGCGGGGGATCTCCGTCAGGATTTTGGAGATCTCCAGATCCCGCCCCTAGAGTCCCCTCCTCGTGCATGACGAGATTCAACCTTCCCCAGTTCGTCTGCAGAGACAAGTCTGCCGACGTCGAGATGAAGACGAACTTCTCTTTCTACTCCCTTACTTTACCTGGCATGTCAACGACAATATGCCGGTCAATCCTCGCACTGACATAATAGTACACTCCTCGCCGCTTCGCTTCGAAGAAATGCCGGAATAGCTTACCACTACCAAAGCAGATAACAAGGAACCCAACTATGGCATTGATCGAGTTCGGCATCAATTGTAAGATCGGGTGCTCAAGGAAATTCAGCATGAGCAGGAGAAAGGGGTGGAGCAGAAATTGAAGCCCGGGATCGAAGGTCGGGACATAGACCCCGACTTCGTGGTCCCTGGGCGAACAAACTCGTTCATCGGGGGCGGGGAGGCGAACATCATAGGGCAGTCGAATATACTTGGAGCGAATCTCGGCATGGCTGATGTGCTTTATTTTGGGAGCTATGGCCATGATCTCTACTGGAACAGCTGTTGTAGCCCTACCCATGGTGGGCCTTGGGCCTCTCTTTTTGGCTTTCTTAGGGGCCATCGACGTCGAGGGGACAGTAAGGGCTGATTCCCGCTCCTCTGGCCAAGACTACAACAACACCAAATGTTCCTCTGCCCCCTCAGAGCTAACATCAATGAACTCGTCGAAGTGCTTCTCGGCGTGTTTGTTAGAAGAGGAAGACCCTGAAGAAGGCATCTGATAAGAAGAAGAAGGAAATACATAAGAGAGAGAGAGAGAGAGAGAGAGAGAGAGAGAGAGAGAGAGAGAGAGAGAGAGAGAGAGAGAGAGAGAGAGAGAGAGAGAGAGACATATATATATATATCACAGGAGCTCCGACAAAGCAAGATTGGCTGCGAACGCTCGAAGACGAAGACCGGAGAGAAATTTCAAATTCAAAAGCAAGAGCCTTCAACCGTTCCCCCCTTCCTGGCTATATAAAAAGCGTCAGGCGATCACTACCATCGAGAGTGGGCCACATGGCAAGATCCGAAGCGGAGGTGTCACCTTAGATTCTCCCCAGAGCCGTACGTAGTACGTGTCACGCGCCGAATGGCGGGGGCGCTTTGATATCTCCCTGCTATCGAATTGACATGATGACTTCAGGGATTCAGCGGTCGACTCGTATTTAATGCTACAGCTGTCATCCAATAGAGTGAAGTCGTCATTCAAGCCGATCTAGACTTTCCGTTTCGAACTCGAATGACAGGGACAATTGTTATAACCTTAAGATCGGCCCAACTGATTTAGACCCGCATCTCCAAGGCCCAAGTCTCGGCCCACCGAATCTCCATAATGAAGCCTAGTTTGCCAAAGCTCATCGAGGTCCAGAGGATCTCGCCAAGCAGAATAAAAAGCTCGTCCAGACGTCGCTCACCTACCAGTTCGCCCAAAGAGGAAGATGATACGCCACTAGCAGTTCCACTACAGACAACTCTGACAAAAGGGCACCTGGCCGCTTCGCCGCCTGACTGCCTGTCGGAAGTATGACTAGACATTTCGTTGCATGACTGCCTGACAAAAGCACACCTGACATTAAACGGCTCTGACGGCCTGACAAAAGTGTGCATGACACGTTCGGCTCTGACATCCACAGCCGGACCCCTGACACTGCCAGCTTAGCTAAAGCAACCGACTCCAGCAACCTATAAATACCCCTTCTCCTCCAACAAGAAGGGGGCTGGCTAATCTGTAAGAATTTTGAACACATCTATCTAAACACAAGGTCGAATATCTTCCACATATTTGCGTCTTCCACACTAGCTCGCCACACAAGTGCCGATCTACCTCTAAGATCGCCTTAGGTGTTCGACGCTCTCTTTACAGTCACCCGCTGACTTAAGCATCGGAGAGGCTACGGGCGGGCTCCCAGCCCTGCCTTTCTGACGAGTTGTTCTCCTCACAGGTAGTTATCTTCAGCTATCGGCGATTGAAGCAACCTTGGGCGATCAACTCCAGTAGACGAGCGACTCACCCTGACTGAAGGGCGACCTCGGGCTTTCATCTACGAAGAGCCTTCCAATCGTGATTAGCCTCGTCTAACCCCCAACACCTGTAATCATTGTACCCGTGATTCTCATTTCAATACAAATTCAGTGTTAGCGGATTTTACCTGCAACATACCTTATACACCATGAGGTTCCATATGAGATCTTCCATGGTCAATTTTGATAGGTCATTGGCCTCTTCGATTGTCGTTGTCATCTTCTCACATTCCAATGTGAGGAAGTTGGACTATCTCAGGTTGAGTGTACATTTTGCCCAATGGAAAATAGAGTTGGTGATGTCAATTAATTTTGTGTACATCTCTGTGATTGATTCATTACTTTCATTGTAAATAATTCAAATCTATGAACAAGAAGAGAGATCTAAGATTCCTTAACTTAACTATAACATTTGTGTGTTACCTCTAAGATGTGCCAGATCTGATGTATGGTGGTAGCCGTTGAACTCAGTTGAACTCGATGCTATCCAACGTGCAAAATGGTGCAATCATGGCTTTAGCATAAGGGTTGCATTTGCTTTTCAGAGTTCGTCCATGTTATGTAGGGTGTGGTTGGTTCATTGTATGGAGTCTCCATAATGTTCCACAACTAGAAATTAATAGATTTAAGGTAAATTATCATCTGACTCTTCTAGTATCAGTAGTTCGAACCAGTGAATGTTGGTGGTTGGGTTGTAGCTTGTCCTTCGGGGAACTATGATCTGTTGGTTGTTGTTTACTGTTATGGCCTTATGGCCGACCCATGTGATCAAGGCCCACATACACCAGAAGCCCGAGAGAACAGCTCTCCGACTATGCGGAATTAACATTAGCCCGAACGGAAGATCGCCTCTATCCCGGGAAGCTCGCCTCGCCTTACGACAAGCCTGCCTCCTGGGCTAACAGAAGAAGCTCACCCTGCCAATCAATATGCTCGCCATAACACGAAGAAGCTTGCCTACTTACCAATAGGAAGCACAGTCAGACGGTTCGGAGATGTCGAGCTTGGTCGTCGAGCTTGACTCTTCCCCAGGGCGGCCTGGCATAAATATCTCTGACAGGGTGACGTAGTGCCACCTACCCTCCATTAATGCCAAAGGTTAAGTGCAAGAACTGATGGCTGCCCATCATGTCTCATTAATGCATCTGACACCATTAATGCTCCAAATATCTCTGACACGCCCCGCCGACCTATCACTTCTCCTCCGGCTAAGCAGATTCGAGAACTGATGGGACGGCGAGCAACTGACTCTCAGCTCTATAAATACCCCCATCATCCCTCCATAGAAGGGGTTGGTCAGTTGAAATCTCTTAACTTCTTTTCAACACTCAAGGTCGGATATCTCCCACATATCTGTGCCTTCCGAACAAGCTCGCCACGCTTCGTCGATCTGCCTTAAGATCGCCTAGCGTGTCCGACACACATATCTCAAGTCATTTACTGACTTAAGCATTAGAGAAGGACAGCCAGTCCCGCCTTTTTGACAAGTTGTTATTCTCGTAGAAAGCTCGCTTCAGCTACGGGGAGACGACGACCTTCAGGTGACCATGGATCCTTCACCTCTGAAGCGAGTTCTGAGTCATGCTAACCTCTCCAGTAGCCAAAAACTTGTAATCATTGTACCCATGATTCCCCGTAATAACAAATCTCATTGTTGGTAGACTTGACCTGCAACAATTGGCGCCGTCTGTGGGAATCAAAAGTTACACCCATGTCAGGCTCCACACGTCCTCACCGCAACTCTCACCATGGCAACTCGTCCGACGTCACACCCCCTCATCCTCTGAGGAGGATAGGACGGCTTGAGTCCATCATCAACGACACTCTGAGGCCATCCTTGGCCAAAGAGCCCCATTCTTCGAGAAGAAATCCTCCGATGAATCAACCCCTTGAGGGGTCAGCCGCGGCCATTCAGGACGCGGCCCTTGGCATCTATAAGAGCTTTCAGAGCTTTACCAAGATGATGGAGGAATGGACCATCACCAAGCAAGCGAGATCTCCTCGGGCGGAAGGCCCCTCTGAGCGTCGAAACGTAAGGAGAGATCTCCTCACCCAATTTGATGAAGAAGCAGCAGCACAGCAAGGCGGTTCGAAGAAGCGGAGGTAGCCGCTCTGCAAAGGGAGATCAATAGGGAGGAGGAGGCCGCTCATCAGAGGCGACTAGAGGAGGAAGCGTCCATTTGACGGCTTTGCCTCCTCGATGTTGAAAGGGAGAGGCTTCAAGAGGGGAGCCGAGGAGTCCCCCTGGCGTCGGCCTCGATGGTGCGGAGGAACGCCATACTGGACCATCCTGTAGGAAGTTATTGTCATGGAAGATTGCCTAGCTCGAGACGAGGAGGGTGAGACTATCACAGCAAGAGCCCCCTGACAAGATCGCCGCTCTCCTAGGCATGGAGACGGGTGGCAGAGGAGCCGCGACCACAGTCCTACCCCTAGGGAGAGAGGGAGGAATGCCTCTGAGCACCGAGGTGGCTCATTCGGCGGTTCCAACCAGCGGAGGGAGCACCAAAGCAGCATGAACATTCCCGAAGGTTGTTAACACCTTCCCCCTCCCCCGAAGAAGCAAATCTGCTGACCCAAAGTGTGATCTCAACCCCGGTACCCCATAGGTTCAAGTTGCCTCAGATTGAACTGTATGATGGTTTGGACGATCCCCTGGAGCATGTACAGCGATACCGGGGAGTTATGGAGATCCTCGGGGCGGGTGACGCCCTCCTTTGTCGAGATTTTTGGATGACCCTGAAGAAAGAGGCCATGGAGTGGTACAACGGCTTGCCTGATAGCTCCATTGACTCGTTCGGTGACTGATCGCTCCCGGATATACACCTAGGAAATAATTGTAGTTTTACCGCAAGCGCACGGTGTAGTGGCGAGCGGGTATCGAACACGAGGAGGGACTAATGACTGTACTCTATCTTGATCACTAAGCTATTGGTGGAAAGGTGATTTTTGTAATGTTAGTGTCATAATCGTTCAATTAACAATTCAAATTCAATATGATAAAAGTGTCTAGGGAGCCCAAAACGTCCAAAAAATCCTGACAGAACTGCCCCTGCGCAGCCCAAAACCCTAATTTTCAACTCAGGCTGACGGCGCTACTCGGCCGAGTGGAAATCTTACTCGGCCGAGTGGGGGATCCAAATAAAAACAGATAACTTGGGGGTTTTGGCATCCTAGAACTCTGAGTCACACGGCCGAGTAGGATTCATCACTCGGTCGAGTGGACTTCCTACTCGACCGAGTAGGTCTTCTGCTGTGATCCCTAGAATTCCAGAGAGTCTGCATCGATTTCCTTTATAAGTTCTGACTCACTTGGGCGAGTGGAGTCCTCTACTCTGTCTAGTGAGATTAACCACTCGGTCGAGTGCATTGTGGCATAAGGTATCTTCATATCAGTCATACTCGGCCGAGTATGCTCCTTCACTCGGCCGAGTGGGCTGTGTTACTCGGCCGAGTGGCTTGTATCTGGAAGCCACCCTTCTCTTCCTCTCCTCTTCTTTGCTCTTATCGATCTTCTTCTTCTCTCGCTCATCGTCCAACATCATTAGCTCCTCAATAAGGCCATGAGCGATGCTCCGGCATGCGTGCAAATCCCTTAAGCTCATTTTGCTCCTGATCGCTCCATATTTACTGAAATCTGACAAATACAAGAAATAGTGAAAAGCAATGCAATATCGTCGAATAATCGTGAAAAACGTGATATGGGCGATCAAAATGGTATGCAAACATTCAGAAAAAAGGTGTAAAATATGGACCGATCAAAATCCTCCAAGCTTGCCTCTTACTCGTCCTCGAGGAAGACGAGTAAAACGGCAAACCCGATGGATAAAAATAAGGAAAATGAAAAAGAAAGATAGAAAAGAAAACAAAGAGGGAGGTGCTAGATCATCCTCTCAGGACATGGAGTTGCTTACTCAAATAGCGCACGATGAATAAAACATGCCAAAGATTGTTACCTCGATATCACATCATATATAGGCGCATTTGATATAGAAACCAAGAACGTCAAAACGATATGAAGTATGAAATCATTCTAGAATTAGCAACGTCTAAGGCATTTAAAATGATATACGTAATCATAGATTGCACACTTTTTAATTGCTCGCTTTCTGCTTGGAGTATAAGAGGTATCCCACATTATAAAGCGATAAGAATAGAAAGAGATGGTATTCATAGACTTCGTTATATTCTAAGTAATCTCCCTAAGTATCAAAAATTACCTAGTTTAGGTCGTCATGCACATATAAGTGGTCACTCTCTCACACATCGTTGGATCCCCTCTCCCAAGCTTATCTATAAGCGTGGTGGCATCAAATAGAACAATACGACTTTTCCCATTTTTTTGAAGCTCCATAGGAATAAAGGGAAATGAAAAAGGAAAGAAGGAAGGATAATGTATATACAAATGAACCTCTTTTTGTTTTTATTTTCTCTTTTTTCTCTTTTTTTTCTTTTTTTTGTTTTTTGTTTGAATCCAATATACACAATAACAATCCCGAATCAAAGATAGAAAGATATGCATGTATTTTACTTTTGATTTTGGGGTAATGGAGCTTGAAATTTTTAGCATGGGGAAGATGTCAATATAAGATTCACTAAGGGGAGATTCACCAACGATTTTAAGTATAGAGATGATGTTCAAGATATGTGGAGAAAGAAAAATATATAATGCTCAGTTCACTCTTTTGTATATGCACGACAACTTTCAGCAGGGTAATGTAATCTACTCAGTTTGATTTCAGAAAGTAAACTAATCTAATCATATCAAAAAGGCATACATTCAATCAACCTGGAAGTTGAGCATACAATTTCATGCAAATAGAAGTGATAATAGATAACAAAGCAGTACTCCAAGATTAGGCAATCAATGCGTGAAGCTTGGTGTGTTTTCTATGAAAAGTATACGATATAAATTTTCAGACTCAGCTAATGCTAGAATTTCATTCACAATCATATAATAGAGATGAAGGTTCCTATTCTCAAATGCTTGGCGATGTATAGGATATGATATCTGAAATAAAAACAATGGCATGGCAAGGGAATGCGCATATAAGAGCAAGCTAACTCCAAGTCATCGTCATCATAGAAAATTCATTTCTAGCAAAAAGGATAAAAGAAATAAAGATAAATGGAAAACAAGATCTAACTATACAAATGCAACGCATGCAGAAAGTAGGAAAACGTGATGCATGAGAAAAAATGAAAAAATGGGTGAAAATAAGTGGAAAATAAAGAAAGGTAGAAAAAATAGAGATAAAATGAAGAAAATAAAAAGTGCGTGAGTGCACTCACTCCCCCAAACTAAACTACACAGTGTCTTCAATGTGCTAAGTGTGGCAGAAGGATATACATAATAGGGGTGGGTGGGTGCGGATGCATGCATGATAAAAAGGAAAATAAAATAAAATGGAATGGATATGCATATGATAAGTGCAGAATGCAAATGATGGATGTGGTGGGCACACAGATCATGTAAGAAAAATAAAAAGGCCCAGAAATGTCATCTCTCCCCCAAACGTAT
Organism: Scilla litardierei; assembly: GCA_030789695.1. Lineage (NCBI taxonomy): Eukaryota > Viridiplantae > Streptophyta > Magnoliopsida > Asparagales > Asparagaceae > Scilla > Scilla litardierei. The sequence continues at coordinate 25,548 of JAULAV010004171.1, read as the reverse complement.
ATATATATATATATATATATATATATATATATATATATATATATATATATATATATGCGAAAATGTTTTTATATATTATATGTTGTTATACCCCCCTCAAAAAATAAACGCCCTGCAAAAAGTGAGACCGTTAAATTTGTAACGGGTGGATGGGTGCTCTAATCCCCAACGGGTTCACCCATTATTTTCCCTGGGGTATATAATTGTATGGATTAAACATCAAAAAAAGAATTTTTGAAAAAAAAAATTTCAAAAAAAAGATAAAAATCTTTTCGCACGGTGCGAAAAGCCTCTTTTTCGCATTTGAAGATCACTCATATATATATATATATATATATATATATATATATATATATATATATATATATATATAGGGTAAAGTTTTCCTAGGGTGCCTCCTTAGATTCAATCTAAGGAGTCGCCTCCATTTCCCCCCATCTCCCACGTTTATTTTCGAATTTTTTTCATGGGGTTGTTGTTCACCTCATGGATGATCAACATACCAAATTTCAAGGGATTCCAATACTTTTTGAGCCCCCATCTACTCCTTGCAACTTCGTGGGGTTTTCAGCACGTTTTCAGACCGTTGAAATGGCAAGGGGTAGATGGGGGCTCAAAAAGTATTGGAATGACTTGAGTTTTGGTATGTTGACCATCCATGATGTGAAAAACAACCTCATTAAAAATTAAATCCAATAAAAATATGGGATATGAGTGAAAATGGGGGCGACTCCTTAGATTGAATCTAAGGAGGCACCTTAGGAACACTTTACCCATATATATATATATATATATATATATATATATATATATATATATATATATATATATATATATATATATATATATATATATATATATATATATATATAGCCCTGCAATAAGTGATCAGAATATATGGGCGAGAGAGGGTGCAGCAGCAAAAATATCAACCAAAACATCGGCAAAAAAATATCAGAAGCATCAAGTGTGTGCCTAAGCTGGTGGTGGGGCATTAGCACCTCCCTGTGGTGGGGGAGGCTATGGCAAGCATGCAAGGATCTGGTTCAGGGTGACATGAATACCAGGAAGAAGGGCGACGTGTGCCTGCACAGAGCTAACGGTGGCAGCAAGAGCCCGGAAATCTGCTCTGAGCCCACTCACGGCCCCTCGACAGTATGGAGATGCTGAACAAGGGTATCTGGAGTGGGGGCAGAGGGTCGTACAGGAGGGGGTCGGAGCTGACGCACACGGCCATCGTAGACGAGTGGGACCACTAGTGGGTGTGGGTGAGGGGCGGTGCTCGCTAAAAGATGCTCAGCCTCTGTGGGAGGCTGAGACGCAGGAATGCTCCCAGAAGTGTGAGCAGCGGCAGAGGAGGATGATGCGGGTAGAGAGGTCGTAGACACAGAAGTGGGGACAGACGTCACGACACTCTCGGTAAAAATAGCAGCAGCGGAGACAGAAGGGTCGACGACTGGGAAGGTCGTGAAAGCAATAAAAGGTGACTCCCCAGGGGTCGAGAAATCAGGTGAGAAAAGGGTCTCGACTGGCGGGAGGAGGGAAGTCTCGTCACTCTCAAAAGCTAAGGGGATGGCGCTCTCAAAGCTGACGTAAGAAATGGGAGCAAAACTCGACGTCAAAGAGGTAGTGATGGTGGTGGTGGTAGACACAGCAACGGTGCTCCCGACAATGGCAGAAGTGTGGACAGAAGTGTCGGGGGCTGGGATCAGATCAGGTGTGGGTTGGTGGATAGGGATCTCCGGGGCTAGAGGGCCGAGAAGGGGCTCCTACTGAGCGTCCTCTGGCTCAAGTACAAATGCAGCTGGGACAAGGAGGTCCATCTCTGGTCTCCACTCACCACCTGCGGGTCCAATGTGGGTCCGAGCAGGGCTTGAAAGCACCATATAGTCTACTGGATAAGGACCCTGAAGCCAAACCCAGTGGTGCTGACCATGAGGACGCAACATCTTCATACGGGCCATAACATCTATAGAAAGGGAAGTGGGGCCCGTAGGTCGAAGCAAGCCAGCAGGGAGCTCAACCCGGCACATAGGTGCCAGTATGGTGATCAGACCGCCACAACAAATCACCGTCATGGCTGGCAATATCAATCTGAGTGGCGGGGACTAAGACGTCCCCGTCGCCCTCGAAGGCTCTCTCTCTTGTCATCAGGTAGATCATATAGAGCTCAGGCGTAGACATCGTCCCATGCTTATATCTCGCAAGAATGGTGGTCGCCATAAGGCGCTAAGCAATACGAAGGCAAGAGTGGACGATAGAGGAGGCCTTGGCCCGACTGGGGTCAAAGGCAAGTGGCGATCCCGTGATCAGTGTCCAGAATGCATGCACATCAAAGGAAGGAGTGGTGTGGTGCATGGGACCAAAAACGCGGTCGGGATCTGGGACAGGGGGCCAATGGAAGTAGGCTCGGAGCATATCAAGAGTGATCTCGCACTCACAATCCATCAGACAAAAAGTGCACCCCCTGGGAGTTCTACGAATAGAACTCAGGACCTCGAGGGTCGGACGGACGTAGGTGACCGTCGACACCGAAAGAAAGTCACGCCACCACACGTTCTGTTACAACTAGAGTAGCCCCTGGAATACCCCTAGCCACTCAAGATCAGCTATGTGTTCAAACCTAAAGGGGATGATCGAACGATGTGCGATTCTTTCAAATCAGGCGCGGTGTGCGTCATCTCTAAAAGTGATCCCCATCGTGTTGAAGGGCGTGGCAGGCTGTGCTAGTCGGGGTGGAGTGGGTGTAGTAGGAGGCAGACGTGTGGGTGGTGGATCACTAGGGGGCAAGGAGTCAGCTCTAGCGGAAGAAGGGCCGGGGTCGCCGGTCTTCTTTCGCTTGGCAGCGGGCTCCCGCGCACGAGACCTAGTTCGTGGGGGCATCGTGGTGTCGTGAGATGTGCAAGCAAACACGAAGTGCTAGAAAATAATATGGAAAGAGTATACCAAAACACGACGCGAGTCCTCACTAGCAATTGGGTCAAAGAGGCCTCCTTTGAAGCTCCAAATCAGTGCTCGATCTTTCCCAAGATATCCTGAAACACAAAATCAATTGATTAGCAATGAAAATCGAAAAATCGAGGGGTAGATCAAGAGAAAATAGGTTTGAATACGGTTTAATTGGGATTTGGTGAGGGTTTGGGCTTACAAAATGGGAAACAGGAGATTAGGAGCGAAATAGGCGTCGGAGGGCCGGCCGGTGGCGAGATGTACGACGGCGGGTGAGCGACGGCGGTGGCGGGGTCGCACCACTCGGGCGCCGCGATGATGGCTCGGGCGAGTGATTGGGGTGCTCGGGTAATTGAAAGGGAAGCTCGGGCAATTGAAAGGAAATTTGGGGATTTAGGGATTTAGATCTGCGAGTTTGGGTTAAATAGGGCTGGTCACTCGATCGAGTGATGATAACCACTCGGCCGAGTGGCAGCTATTTTGAATATTTCAAAATTGTCGTTAAGTTCTGACTCGGCCGAGTAGAAACTATCACTCAGCCCATTGGCCTAAGTCAATCGGCCGAGTGGATAAGCATTTTAAGTGAAAAATGTATCTGACTCACTCGGTCGAGTGACAAAGTCACTCGGCCGAGTGACATATATTTTACAGAGAGGGGTTTTCGAGACTTCACTGTGCAGTACCCTACTCGGCCGAGTAGGGTCTTCACTCGGCCGAGTGACAAAGTCACTCGGCCGAGTGGGCTGCTGTTTTAAGCTCCAGACTCTCTGTTTTTGCAACACTTTCTGATTTCCTCTCTCCCATCAGTTTCTTCCTCCCTTTGGCATTTGAGCGCATCCCTAGAGTACTATCCATCGCCATGGACGTCCTCCGTTCATATGTCTCCTATCATCCTTTTCCTGAAATGAAAACCATAGCCCGTCGTCAGGTTCTTCCTAGACTCTCGACTCTATACACTAATAAGGTTCTAAAACAAAAAATGAAAGGGAAATTCAACTTAAAACTAAGATAGAACCGTCAGGTTTCCTCCCAACAAGCGCTCGTTTAAGGTCTTGAGCTCGACCCCTTGAGATCTGTGATTAGTGTTCGATGTTCGGTGCATGGGAGATGCGCATGTCAAACTTGCCGGGAAAGCCGCTTGGGTTCAGTTGTTGCTCTTCGTCGGCTTTCCTTGGCTGTGCCTCATCAAAGGTAGTAGTGGAGGATGACTCCCCCAAGCTTGGGCTCTTGGTGTTCTTCTTCTTGACCGGCGGTGAAGATTTATTCGCCGGTGGCGCTCCCTTCACATGCTTCACGGTAGAGAGCTTGCATAGCTCTCTAATCCTAATGACATCAGCGTCGTTCTTCTCTTCATCCGTAAGAGGATATGGTGGGTCTCCAATCATTATTCCTTCATCGGAAATTTGGGTCTCTTCAAGGTCATCATCGTGCGTAGCTCCAATGGCGAATGATATGGCGTCGTCTATGACCTCATCGAGGAGGTCCACATAGTCCACTTCCTCTGGCCAATGCATACGCTTCATCGTCTTCGGAATATGGAGCTCAACTGCTACGTCGCCAACGTTGAGGGACAATGTTCCTTCCCTCACATCTACAATTACTCCGGCAGTGGCTAGGAAGGGCCATCCAAGTATCAACGATGTATCCCCCTCTTTTCTAATGTCCATCACCACGAAGTGGCACAACAAGCAAAGTCCATCCGGTAGTTGCAGTGGGACGTTTTTTGCTATCCCCACTAGCCTAGTGATTTGCCCATCGGCGAGTTCTATCTTCATGTCCGTGGCCTTGAGGTCGGTCCCCATATTCAGTTTCTTGAACATCGCTAGGGGCATGAGGCTTATGCTTGCTCCCAAATCTACTAATGCTTTTTATAGGGGGGACTCCTCCAAGCGTGCACAGAATTCGAAAGCTACCAGGATCTTTCAACTTGGTCGGCATCTTCTCCTTGTTGGTGAACCACACTTGCTCGGCTAACATGACCCTTTCCATTCGCTTCTTTCCCGCGATCAAATCCTTAAGGAACTTTGCATAGGACGGGATTTCGACGATTGCATCTAAAACAGGATGTTCAAGCTCACTCCTCACAAGTACTCCAGAAATTTAACGAGCCTCTTCTCAATTCTTGCTTTCCTCAACTGTTGTGGAAACGGTACCAGTGGCACATAGGTTCGCTCCTTTCATGGCTCATCCATTTCAGATTTTTCATCCTTATTCGCCTCCTTTGGACTCTCCTCTTCATTGACTGTCTCCTTCTCAACCGAAATTTCCTCCCTAGGTTCTTAGCTTGAATCATGGCGGGAGTAGTGTCCTTCCTGCCTCTTGTAGTTACCGCCATGACCGCATTGATATGGCCGGTGTTGCTCTATGGGTTTTATTTCGGTTGAGCCGATAATTGTTGGTTAGCCTTATTGAGCAATGTGAGTTGCTCCACCAATTGTGCAACGACGGTATTGAAGGATTCTTGTTGAGCCGCCAATTTCGCATTAGTCTTCTTTTGATCGGCCATGAATTCTGCAACCCTTGCTTCGTACTCTGACCTTGGTGGCGCTTGTAGGGGGTTGGGTGCCCTCCATCCTTGATTATATCCCGGGGGTCTATAGGGCCCCGCTTGTTGCCTTGGTGGGTAGTTTTGTTGTTGGGGTGGCCTTTGTTGATAGTGCGATTGTTAAGGAGGCCAGGCTTATGGTTGTTGCAGCGGTGGTTGTTGTTGTTGTGGAGTCAAGGCTCCATTATTGTTGGCGCATGAAAATATGGGGTGACCCCCAGTGGCCGGGTTCACCCAATAATCGCTAGTGCCGGTAACGTATTGAGCGTGCTCCATAGCTCCGTCTCCTTGCTCCCCTCTAATGAAAATAACCTGGCCTTGATCCTGCCAGTCGCTCATGATTCCTCTGGATGTAGATGGTTGGAAGCTCCATGTGGCTCGCTCATCAACTTTTCTAGCCTCTTTACGGCTTTATGAAGAGAATCAAATTTGGTAGAGAGTTCTGCCACCGATTTTGCCTCATAGATGCTCGCCAGCTTTAAATATGACGAAGAATGTCCCCTTTCGTCGGCCCATTGCTGATTATTCGAGGCCATCTCCTCAAGCAAGGTCGTAGAGTCATCCGGTGTCTTTGCCAAAATAGCTCCATTGGCCTTGGCATCAATTATTTGCTTTGTGCTCGGTTGCAATCCATTGTAGAAGTTATGCACTAACTCCCATAGTTCAATGCTATGGTGGGGATATTGGTGTTGGAGATCCTTAAAGCGCTTCCATGCCTCATATAAAGACTCCTGATGGCCTTGCCTGAAGAACATCAAGGCACTTCGTATCTTCACAGTCTTGGATGGTGGATAGAACTTGTTGACAAATGCACTTGCTAGCTCATCCCAAGTAGTGAATACCCCCTCGACTTGCGTCCTCAGCCAATATAAAGCCTTATCATATAGAGTGAATGGAAAGAGACGCAGTCAAATAGCATCTGTCGATACGCCTGGCATCTGGAAGGTGGCGCACTTTGCCAAGAACATTTGCAAATGGTAGTGTGGGTTCTCTTGAGGATTCCCATGAAATGGGTCTTGTTGCATCAACACCACGAGTCCCGTCTTCAACACAAAGTTCTTGTCGGCCGCCAACTTCGGCATAGCTATAGAAGAGGTGGTAGACATGGTCTTAGGCTGAAGCCTATCTCAGATGGAGACAAGCCTAGCCATACGTTGTGCTAGCTCCTCTGGTGTTTTCGGCGTAGCCATATGATTTTCCTCTATAGTAGATCTCCTCTCAGCTCTAAGCTTCCTTGCTGTCCGCTCGATCTCAGGATCAAATAATATGTCTCCTTGGCAAGCTTTTGATCTCGTGTACATGCACAAAAAGAGAGAGTCTAGAATTGTTAGCACAATAGAGGAATAAAAGAGTGAAAATAAGAAATAGGAATAAAAAGAAAAAATAGCTAGGTAAAGAAAATAAAATACCGTCGCCTCCCCGGTAATGGCGCCAAAAACTTGATCGCTCCCGGATATACACCCAGGAAACAATTGTAATTTTATCGCAAGTGCACGATGTAGTGGCGAGCGGGTATCGAACACATGGAGGGACTAATGATAGCACTCTATCTTGATCACTAAGCTATTGGTGGAAAGGTGATTTTTGTAATATTAGTGTCATAATAGTTTAATTAACAATTCAAATTCAATATTATAAAAGTGTCTAGGGCTAGGGAATCCCCACTATGGATTATCATGCATCCTTGTGAATCGTGAATCTCAATGTTACTAGACTTGGATTGAGCTGAACTAGTCATAACTAAATAGGGAACCAAACTCACGCTCTCGCGCTATTGCCGGTCTATAGCGACCTAGATTAGGGCACACTCTCGTACAAACCTTAATCTAAGCCACTAGAATTAAGATCAACATCATCGTCCAATCGCCCCTCGAGCCCACTCTCGTGCAAACTCGAGTTACGATCTAGATTGTAATAGCTCGTATTCATCCAATCTCTTACAAATGAATATGGGTATAGGCTTATAATAAAAATCCTAGCTTTGGTCCAATCTCTTGCAAACCAAACCTAGTGAATCTCGATTATAAGTCTACATCGAATATCTAGACCTTCCCATTGATCAGAGCCCAATCTCTTGCAAACTCTGGATCAATGGAAATCTCTAGTTATCCGCAATAAATCAATCACAATCCAACCTTCTAGCAATTCAAGCAACGTAGAAATTCATTCATCACAAATCTGAAATTAGATCCATAGGGTTCATCTCTATGCCCTAGAACAAGGAATCTACTCACAATTCATCACAGCAATAACAAAATCAATGATAGAAATCATATTGCAATTCATATTTAGAATAGAACAGTTCATAAAAGTGTAAGAATTCAAAGAAATAGACAAACCTGATCTGAATTCTCCAAACTCCAAAGCAGAATTACAATTAGAATTAATCTAAAATCCCTCTTCTGGTCTCTCCCTAAGCTAGGATAAAAACTGGGATTAAATACATGCCCAAAACGGCCAAAAAATCCTGACAGAACTGCCCCTGCGCAGACCAAAACCCTAATTTTCAATTCAGGCTGGCGGCGCTACTCAGCCGAGTGGAAATCTCACTTGACCGAGTGTGGGACCCAAATAAAAACAGAGAAGTTGGGGGTTTTGGCATCCCGGCACTCTGCGTCACACGGCCGAGTGTGATTCATCACTCGGTCAAGTGGACTTCCTACTCGGCCGAGTAGGTCTTCTGCTGTGCTCCCCAGAATTCCAGAGAGTCTGCTTCGATTTCCTTCGTAAGTTCTGACTCACTCGGGCGAGTGAAGTTCTCTACTCGGCCGAATGAGATTAACCACTCGGCCAAGTGCATTACGGCACAAGGTATCTTCGTATCAGTCGTATTCGGCCGAGTACGCTCCTTCACTCGGCCGAGTGGGATGTGTTACTCGGCCGAGTGTCTTGTATCTGGAAGCCACTCTTCTCTTCCTCGCCTCCTCTTTACTTCTATCAATCTTCTTCTTCTCCCGCTCATCGTCCAGCGTTGTTAGCTCCTCAATAAGGCCATGAGCGATGCTCCGGCACGCGTGCAAATCCCTTAAGCTCGTGTTTGCTCCCGATCGCTCCATATTTACTGAAATCCGACAAAAACAAGAAATAGTGAAAAGCAATGCAATATCGTCGAATAATCGTGAAAAACACAATATGGGCGATCAAAATGGTATGTAAACATGCAGAAAAAAGGTGTAAAATATGGACCGATCAGTGACCTCTTGCGAAAGTTCTGTCATCAATTCCTGGCGGTGCAGAGAAAGAAGAAAGCATCTGACTATCTGTTCACAGTGGTCCAGAAGGAGGGGGAGACTATCCGCAACTTCTTGCAGTGCTTTAACGAAGAAAGAATCAATGTGACGAGCTGCGGAGACGAACTCCTCATGGTGGCCTTCAAGAAGGGACTGACGAATAGAAGTCTGCACAAATCGCTGCTTCGGGATCTGCCCGTCGACCTCCGAGCCCTCTTCGCCCGGGCAGAGAAGTTTATGTTGAGCGAGGAGGCCCTATGGACGGTGAAATGGCCCTACCCGTCGTAAATCCCCATGTTGAAGCGAGGCCCAGTGAGCGGTGGAGGCGGGATGAACGCCCCCAAGAGGCGACCAGGACAGGCGTGACCAGGGGTCCCTGAGTGCAAGATCGCCCCGGACCTCTGAGGGGGTTCTTCATGCCCAGAAACCCCGCTCCGAGAGGCGGGTTAGAAAGAGCACAGAAGGTGGTACATTACACCAGACTCAACGCCCCCTGACCGAAGTGATGGCAGTGGCCCTGACTGGCGGGCTTCTCAGAGACCCACCCCCGGAGATGAGGACAAGAGTCGGTGGGAAGAATATGCAGAAATATTGTCGGTACCACCACAACAACGGCCATGACACTGATGACTACTTCGCCCTGAAGAAAGATATTGAGCGATTGATCCAAGGTGGGCATCTCCGAAGATTTGTTGACCAAGATAGACCTGACTGTAGGAAAAGGGAAACCGCGGGGCCTGATCAACCGACCCATGATGCCAAGCAAGTGGCCCACCACAGGCCCGAGCCGGTTGTGCATGTGGATGTAATCTGCGGCGAGCCGGCCCTGGGTGGCACATTAGCGTCGACAAGGAAGGCGTACGCTCGACAAGTTATGACAGCAGACGCCAACACGGGGGGGCAAAGCAGAGAAGAGTGGCTTATCCCCCTATCTCCTTCTCTGATGATGACCTGGAGGAGGTCGAGCTGTCGCATGAGGATGCCATCGTCATTAAAGCTTTCATCGGGCTGACGATCATGAGCAGGCTCCTGGTCGACACAGGCATCTCGTGTTACATCCTGTTCTAGTCCACGATTCAGAAGATGGGGCTGGACCAGGCAGAGCTGAAGATGTGCTTAGGCCTGATTGTCGGCTTCACCGGTCATTCGGTGCCCATTGTTGGAGTGATCACGCCGCCGGTCACATTGAGGGAGAGGCCATAGGTCATCACTTGAATGACGTAGTTCGTTGTCGTCGACGTCACCTCGGTGTACAATGGCATCATAGGGCGACCTTATATGACCGTTGTCGAAGCTCTCCCCTCTCTCTTGCATCAGATGGTGAAGTTCCAGACTTCGCATGGAGTTGGACTGGTGTGGGGATCCCAAAAGCTCTCCTGAAGCTGCAACGTCGGGTCCACCAAACACAAGAGGTCCGAGCAAGCCTTACCAATCGACCTCCTCGACGATCAGAAGGACTTCACTCATCAACGTTCTGCTCCAGTGGAGGATGTAGAGGAGGTGTCGGTGGTAGGGAAAGCAGGTAAGACAGTGTCGATCGGCACGAAGCTCGCCGCAGAGCTAAGGGCGAGTCTAATTGACTTCCTCAGGGCAAATGCAAACATCTTTGCATAGTCGACCTCAGACATACCCGGAGTCGACCCAGAGGTGATCGCCCATGAGCTACATGTCGACTCCGGAGATGCCCAATCCGGCAGAAGAAGAGGAGGCAGGAGGCGAGAAGAAACAGGCAGCGGACGAGGAAGTGGAGCGACTCTTGGAGGCCAAATTCATTAGAGATGTGAGGTACCCTGAGTGGCTCGCCAATGTGGTCATGGTGAAGAAGCCCAGTGGCAAATGGCGGATGTGCGTGGACTTCACTGACCTCAACAAATCCTGACCGAAAGATAGCTTATTGCTATCGAGGATTGACTATTTGGTGGATAACGCCTCCGGATACGAGCTGCTGACCTTCATGGATGCATTCTCCGGCTACAATCAAATCCAAATGGCACCCCACGATGAGGAGAAGATTTCATTCATCACTGATCGATGGACGTTCTGCTACACTAAGATGCCTTTCGGCCTGAAGAATGCGGGGGCGACCTATCAGCGGATGGTGAACAAGATCTTTCACCCCCAGGTCGATAGGAATCTGGAGGTCTACATTGATGATATACTGGTAAAGTCCAAGAAGGCTGAGGATCACCTCGCTGATCTTGAGGAGACCTTCCAGAAAGTGTGGTGATACACTCTGCAGCTCAATCCGACAAAGTGCATCTTCGGTGTTTAGTCTGGGAAGTTCCTCGGCTTCATGATCAAGAAGCAAGGAATCGAGGCTAACCCCGACAAGATATCCGCCCTCATCAACATGAGCGATCCAAAGACGACCAGAGATTTGCAGAAACTGAATGGCCGGATTGCTGCACTAGGGAGGTTCTTGTCGAAGTCCACCGAGAGGTCACTCTCGTTCTTCAAAATCTTACAGAAGGCCCTCGACGTGAGGAAGGGCATGAGGAAGGAAGTGGAATGGGATGACAGCTGCACCCAAGCCTTTGGTGAGCTTAATGCCTATCTGCAGAGCCCGCCACTACTTGCTAAGTCGAAGGAAGGAGAGTAGCTCGGCCTCTATCTCGCCGCCACCGAAGAAGCTGTTAGCTCGGTCCTAATCAAAGAGGAAGGTGGGATTCTGAGGCCGATCTACTATGCAAGCTGGGTGCTCCGGGAGGCAGAGACCCGCTACAGCTAGATTGAGAAGGTCTCCTATTGCCTAATACTAACAGCGAGGAAGCTCCAGCCCTACTTCCAATCGCATTCCATCGTTATCTACACAAACTTGCCACTTGAGAAGAACTTGAAGATGATGGAGAGGTCAGGCAGAATGCTGAACTGGAGTGTCGAGCTCAGCGAGTTTGACATTATCTACAAGCCCAGGGCGGTGATCAAGGGTCAGGTGTTGGCAGACTTCGTGGTGGAGTGCACCATCGAAGAGATTAGCGGGGCAGCGCCCGACACCGAACTGGACACACAACAGCAGTAGCTCGTTGACAAGAATCCTTCATCTACTTCTGCGTAGTCCAGAGGCAAGCTGTGGATCGTACATGTCGATGGGTCGACCACAGGGTCGGGAAGCGGAGCTAGCATCATGATCGAGACCCCGGAGGGAAGCCTACTGGAGTACGCACTCCGCTTCAACTTCTTGACGACCAACAATATGGTGGAGTACGAGACCGCTATCAATGGGCTGAAGCTCAACAGGGTGCTGGGGGCGACGAATGTGCTGTTAATCAGTGACTCAAGGATCGTCGTCCAGCAAATTGAAGGCAGCTTCGAAGCAAGGAAAGATCTGATGAAGCTGTATCTAAAGTGCGTGACCGTCGCCCCGCTTGCGTTGCGGCGGCGCGGTGTCGTTTACCGCAAGTTTCACGGTTAGTGTAGGGTGCGGGAATATCGAACTCAGGGAGGCGAGGTTGTGCTTGGGTCAGGTAGGACCTAAATCACCCCGAGGGGCGAGCTAGCCCGAATCGGTGAATGGTTGTCACGAAAGGAAATAAAAGGGTATGAACAACAAGAAAGAAAACCCGGGACTTTGGTTTCCAACCCGACGAGAGACTCTCGCCGATACGGCCTACGGGTATGGATAGCGATCGGGATTAGGGTCTAATGGTGAGACGTTGCCTCTGAAAGTGGTACCGGCGTCCCATGGGCCCGATATTCCGGTCGGTGCCCAGGATGATACACCTGACTTCCCGGATTCGATCAGTGGGCACTCCCGTGTCCATTAACACTGATCGATCCCGGGAGCACTAAGCCCGCAACGATATCTCCTAACGTCTCATCCTGCCGCTCCCGCGTGCTAGGATTCGGCGTCTACGCTAAGGGTGTGAGCTATGGCTAGGGAGTCAACCGCCAAGTTTATTCCCCCTTGGCTCAACGGTCAAAGGCAGTCTTTTTCCTGCCGATGACAATGAAACGCCCCGCGTAACCGTTAGATTCCTACTCCCTATCGATTTCCTAACCATATGGACACATCGGGAAGAGCCCCCGAAGGGGTTTCCACCAAAATCCCAGATTTGGGAACTACTCACAAAAATTCATGAAAAAGATATCTAAATGAAATTTAACCGTTGGAATCATAATCGGACAATTGCAATGCGGAAGTAATAGAGTAATAAAGACAATACTAAAATTTTAGAAAGATCTGAAAACTTACAAAAAAGTAACAATTACAGCCGGCACAAGGAGATAAAACAGTAGAAAAAATAACAGCTCTCGTTTCTGGAACCCTAGGGGTTCTATTTATAGACCTTCGTATCAACCGATCGGTTGACAAGTCAACCGATCAATTGATCTGTTACAAATTAATAACAGAAAAAGGCGAGCTTTCACCCGATCACATGAACCGGTCGGGTGAGTTCTTGAGTGACCGGTTGGATCTTGGAGCAGTCGGGTGAATCGATCGGTTCGACGTCCGTGTCTTCAGCTCTTCTTCTTCGGCTACAGATGAACCGATCGGGTGAGAGTCACCCGATCGGTTGGCGTTTTGCTTCGAGAAAACAGAGAACAGCCCCCGCTGAACCGGTCTGCGAACCGGTCGGGTGACTTCTTTGTGAGCTGCGGCAGAGACCGGGTGGTGCACGCGTGCATCACCCGATCGGTTGGAGATGACCAACCGACCGGGTGAGGGGCTGAAAGATGAATTCTTCGACGTTTGACCCCCTGGATCACGCGTGACTTCTCCCGTTGCTCCGGGGACTTGGGATATCATCGTTAAACGTCCCCTACATGGTCAATCCCCTGCAATCATGGATAAACAAAGAAAAGTGAAAGAAAACGGGAAAATACACGAAAACGAATAAGAGACGGCGAAAAAACACGGAGAAACACAAAAGAAAACGTGCGTGAATATATGAAATATAAACGCACGTCAAAATCCCCCAAGCTGAACTCTTCCTCGTCCTCGAGGAAGACGAGTGAGAGTAGGAGCTCGGAAGGGAAAAATAGAGAGGAAGAAAGAAAAAGAAAACTCTAAACCCTAGATCGTCCATCAGAGCCACCAAAATCAGAAACGACACACCAAGCAAGCAAACGCCAAATCACACCACTAAACCTAGGAAAGCGAGTCCAAATAAGTGTCGTGGGTCCACGCGGTGAAGCGCGAGTGAGCGTGGTCGTGTGCTAGCAAATGGTGATGCTTTCTACAATGTGCTATGAGGCTCGATATACACAAATCCAAGATATGACCCAAAATATCGATCCGAATTGAATTAAGCGGCGAATATAAGTTCAAGCATGCATGAGAAGAGTGAGAATAGAAGCGTATCATGCATCGGGGACTCCACAACTAGGGTTAAGGAAATCACGCCACTATAGCCTAGATACTAGCTAAAAAGTTCCTAAGCCAAGTGTTTTCGATAACGACGGGGGGTTGAGATGATGTGGAGAAGAACACTCGGTGCAAATTCTCGCCTTCCCTTTATTCTTGGCGAGTAGGAAAAAATATTCACACGGAAATTTTTTTGGGTTTTGGGCATTTGTATTTTTTTTGGATTTTGGGCTATACACAATTTTTCTTTTCTTTTCTTTTTGGGTTTTTCTTTTCTTTTCTCCTTTTTTTTGGATTTTTGGGTTTTTGGCTATACACATGTGTACTCTCCCAAGTGGGAGAACGGTACACGACGAGGGGATTTGCACCAAGTAAAACAAAAAAGAAGTCAAAATCTAAACACTCAGGCAAAGGAAACTATTCTCGCTAAATAGAGCATAGGCTAAATGGGTTATCCTAGTCCTTAGTTGTGGAATCCCGACGCATGCGAATTGAAGTATACGATATAAATATAGCATGCATATAGTGGAAACAAATACCGCATATTCAAATCGGAGCATGATAATCTAGGGGTCATTCCTGGACAGGTATATAAAGTAAAATCACAAAGCAGAAGCACACCAAATGCTAGTCACGACACACGACTCACAAAAAGCTAAGTGGACCCACGATGCGTGAAATGCAAGAGGACTCAAAATCCTAGGGTTAGTGAGTGTGATTATCGATGCAATGCTAGGTGTGTGTGAATTTGTGGCGATTCATCATAGGATTCATCTTTAGGAGAAATAGCTAAAAAGGAAGAAAAGAAAAAAAAGAAAAACACGGAGAAAAACGACTCAAATAAACGAAAAAGAAGGACTCAAACGACGCACACAGTGCGACTCCCCCAAGCTGAAGTTTGCATTGTCCTCAATGCAATATGAGTGAGTACGGGAGGGCAATGAAGATGGGGGGGATACGCACTGACACAAAAAGAAATGAAAACCAGGAAAACACATAGATGAAACTGAAAAAGAAAGAAAGATCAGAATCAAAATCAAACAAAATGAAAATAAAAATAAAACCACAAGCACGACACTCAAAAAATGAAAAATAAGCACACACACAAAAATGAGAAAAACAAACAAAACACGACAGCACACCAAAATAGACGTCCCCCAAGCTAAACATGACCGTGCTAGCGAAATGATATGATCAATGAAATGCAGAGATATGCAAGGGGGAGTCAATAACAAATAAGGTGAAATCAAAAAGCGACACGCGAATGGTCCCCCCTCCGACAGAGACAAAGCAGGGCCCCCAAAAGACAGATGGGCACAAATATGGGGGGGCAAAAGGGGGAAAGAAAGATCAAGCAGTGGCACCACCCTCCGGAGGTGGTGACGGGGGCCTGTGCTGTGGACCAGGGGTCGTGGGGGGTGGAATGTGGAGCTCGGAGACGTCGGGTGGGTCTTCACGGATGTGGCGAATGAAGCTTTGAAGAAAGGGGAGGTCTCGGTCGACGGACTCCTCGGTTATCCGACCACCCTGCCCAGCTAGGAGGATCATGGCCATGAATCGATCGGCTTGGTCTTGATCGGGGGCAGATGGGTTGGAGGTGGTGGGCTGAGCGGGGGGCTGTGCGCGACGAGCGCGACGGGTGGGCCTAGGGTTCGAAAGCTGGCGTCGGTGGGTTTAACACGGCGGGGAGGCATTGTGCGGGTGTCTTGTGTGTGTGCGAGTATGTAAAAGTACAATGAATCAACACAAACACGAAATACGGCCAACGAGCAAATGGAATATCTGGGGTAAAAATAAAAATTGAGCAAATGAGCGAGTTTACCCAAATGAGATGAAGATCGCTGCTCGTAGACGCCCCGATGCTACGCGATAGGAGCACGCTGTGGAGCCGCGGCGATTTCTTCAACAAGTTTCGATGTTGGGGAGAATGGGTGAAATTTAGGGTTTTGTGTGTAGGGAGATGGCGGGGGAATGGAGGGAAATCGATGGTGGACGGGTAGGGAGATGGCGGGGGAAGACGATCGAGGTTGATCTTGGGGAAGAACGAAGGTAGGCGCACGAGAGGAGTCAAAACGGCGGTGATTTGGGCGATCGGGCGAGGATGGAAATGAACGGGTGGTCGGGGGGTTTATATAGGGTTTTAAGTCAAACCGATCGGGTGACTTGTCACCCGATCGGTTGACGGTTAGGTCGAAATTCTTGCCGAAGAAATGCTACAGGCCAACCGGTCGGGTGACTTGTCAACCGATCGGTTGGCCGCTCCACTCATTTTCCCGAGAACTTAGGGCTGCTCACCCGGTCACGTCAACCGATCGCGCTCGAACTCAACCGATCGGTTGATATTCCCCAAAAATTTCCGAGAGTTCTCCCCAGCTCACCCGGTCTGTCACCCGGTCTCTTCATTACTCAACCGATCGGGTCATATGGGGGCAGATCTCGGCATGTATCTAATACATCCCAACCGATCGGGTGAGTTGTCAACCGATCGGTTGGGGCTTGTTTCCTGCAAAAGCCAACAGATTGTCTAAGTCCCTGAACGGATGTTCTCGCGGCTGATTTTATTTATAAAAATAGATAAAATAACGTCAGAAATAACACTAAAAAGTGAGCAAAAGTTTAGAGCATGGGTTGCCTCCCATGAAGCGCACTTGTTTAACGTCGTTGGCTCGACGCCCGCAAGAGATGTTCACGGTGGTTGATACGGGTGATGCCCGAAGTTTGGCATCTCTTCTTCATTGGAGCTGAAGGCCTTTGGAGTAGTCAGCGGCTGGAGAAAGATTTGCTCGACTAACCTCTCCTTGTTCTCAGGATCCGGGGGCTTCTCTTTCGTGTTGGCGCTTCCCGCCATCTTCTTTAGGATCCGGACCTCGTCTTTGGTGAGGTCCATGGGCTCTTTCCCCGTTCTCCTCACAGGAGGAGCCTTGGGGAACCCGGGAGGGGTCGTTCTTGCTGCACTCGGTTTTCCAGCAGCTTCTTTGTACTTGGGGCCGTCTCCATCTTCTGAATACCCCAAGTCATCGGGGGGGGTTTCTTAAGAGAATCTCCCAGGAGCTCTCTTCAACAGCTTTTTCTTCTTCCATCTCCAGCAATTTACACCGAGGGTCGTCTGGGGGATCAGGGTACTTCATGGATAACCACAGATCAAATTCAACTTTTTCTCCGCCGACGTTTAGAGAAAGTTTTACGTTCTTCACATCAATCAAAACGCCAGCAGTGTCCATGAAAGGCCGTCCCAGGATGATCAGGGTGTGTGCGTCTTCAGGCATGTCCATGACTACAAAGTCCACTGGCACATGCACCCCTTTCACATTGACGGGTAGGTCATCCACAATTCCCACCGGATATTTGACCGATCGGTCAGCTAGTTGTAGGGTCATACCGGTGGGCTCCAAATCACCCATTCCTATCCTTTTGTACATCGACAAGGGCATCAAACTTACACTCGCTCCGAGATCGACGAGTGCACGATGAATCTTTACTGCCCCGATCGTGCAAGGAATTGAGAAGCTCCCCGGGTCTTTAAGTTTCGGCGGATTTGCCCTCTGAATAAGAGCGCTACATTCCACCGTCAACACTACTTTCTCCTTTCTAGACCCTCTAGTCACCAAATCTTTCAAGAATTTTGCATAGGAGGGGATTGTTTCGATTGCTTCTAGGAAGGGGATTTGCAGGCTTAGGTCCTTGACCATGGCGAAGAACTTGCCATATTTCTCATCAATTTTTGCCTGAGCCAACCGTTGTGGAAATGGCACAACGGGTTTATACACTTTCGGGCTCTCTTCCTCCTTCTTCTCTTCTTCAGAGGCTCCCTCCGGAGTCATAGGATTTGATGACGAAGCACCGGCGTCATTTGATTTTTCGGTCGGTCTCTCAACGACCAATGGTGCCTCCGGGTTGCTAGGGGGCACTCTAGTAGGAATTTGTGTCCCGCTTCTCAGAACGATAGCGGACACATTTGCATGCTCGTGCACGAGTGCCGATGTTTAGGTTGCTCCCCTCGGGTTCACCTCCGGTTGTGGCGGTAATTGGTTTTGTGACCTTGCAAGGTTCGCCACTTGTAACCCCAGCTGGGTTACTTGGTCCGTGAGGGTCCGTTGACCCATTTCCAGCTTTTGGTTGATCTTCTCCTGGTTGGTAATATATTGAGTCAAGAGAGACTCAACCGGAGAGACGGCCCTCTGTTGGCCATACTGCTGCTGCTGCTGCTGGAACGGCTGCTGAGTCCTGGGGGCGTAAGATTGTTGCTGAGGTTGTTGCTGAAATGGTTGCTGCTGAAATGGTTGCTGTTGAAATGGTTACTGCTGAACCTGATTCTGCTGTGACCTAGCCGGCTGATATGTTTGTTGCTGCGGCTGCTGAGGCGGCGAGGGCTGAAATGGTGGCCGGTAACTGAAGTTTGGGTGGTTCCGGTTGTTTGGAGAGTAGGCCGGGTTGGAATTTGTCCTTGGCGGATACGGTGCATTTCCCGTGGGGTTGTAAAATAGCGCGCTCGCCTGATCCAGCGGTGGCGAGATGTCACCACCGTCGAATTCCCCAAAGAATTCGGACTCCACCGCAGAAATTTGCTGTGTACCGGCCCCACCGGCTCCTACCATTAGTGCGGAGATCTAGGTCGAAAGCAAGTCGAACTTGCTTGAAAGTTTGTCGACGTCCTCGACTCTGTGTATACCCCCGGATCTGGGTGTGGCTCTCTCGTCACACCACCGCTCATTGTTGGATGCCATATTTTCCAGAATATGCCCGGCATCCTCCTCGATCCTAGACATGAAGGAACCCCTAGCCGCGGCATCCATAGAAGATTTCAGGTCATCCCTCAACCCATTGTAGAACAGATTAATAATCTGCCACTTCGGAAGCTCATGGTGAGGGCATCTTCTTTGCATCTCTTTATATCTCGTCCAAGCTTCATGCAAGGACTCGTGGCTGGCCTGGGAGAAGGAGGAGATCTCACTCCTCAACTTCATGGTCTTCCCCGGAGGAAAGAACTTCGTCAGAAAAGCGTTGGAGAGCTTCTCCCAGGTGTTGAAAGTGTTGGGGTCCTTCCCCCTTAGCCATTGCTTGGCTTTGTCTCGCAAAGAGAAGGGGAACAGCTTCAGACGGATAGCATCTGTCGTGACACCATTAATCCGGAAGGTGTCACACTTCTCCAAGAAGGAGTCTAGGTGCTCGATCGGGCTCTCCATGGGTGCACCCGTAAACTGGTCCTGCTGGATCCATGTCACTAGAGACGGCTTCAGCTCAAAGCTTTGGGCCACAATAGCTGGAGATCGGATGGCGGAAGTCGACTCGATGGATGGCATCGAGTACTCCAGCAGAGACTTGTGAGGTGGGGTGTTCTCCTCCATGGATTCGGGATCTTCTCTTCTTCGCTTCTCGGTGGCCAAACGCCTAATGGTGGCGTTAATCTCTGGATCGAGGGGAATCAAGTCGTCAAGACTCCTTGAACTCCTGCGCATGAAAAACAACAAACACTCGTGAAGCGACAAGTTGGAAAGAAACAGATAAAATAAGAAATAAAAATAAGAAAAATAAAAAAGAAAAAGGAGAATGCGAAAATTATCGCGAGGTAGGGATGTGAGCAAGACACGAGGGTTCAAGAGATCCTAAAATAACAAGCACGTTGCCTCCCCGGCAACGGCGCCATAAACTTGACCGGCGCCCCGCTTGCGTTGCGGTGGTGCGGTGTCGTTTACCGTAAGTTTCACGGTTAGTGTAGGGTGCGGGAATATCGAACTCAGGGAGGCGAGGTTGTGCTTGGGTCAGGTAGGAACTAAATCACCCCGAGGGGCGAGCTAGCCCGAATCGGTGAATGGTTGTCACGAAAGGAAATAAAAGGGTATGAACAACAAGAAAGAAAACCCGGGACTTTGGTTTCCAACCCGACGAGAGACTCTCGCCGATACGGCCTACGAGTATGGATAGCGATCGGTATTAGGGTCTAATGGTGAGACGTTGCCTCTGAAAGTGGTACCGGCGTCCCATGGGCCCGATATTCCGGTCGGTGCCCAGGATGATACACCGGACTTCCCGGATTCGATCAGTGGGCACTCCCGTGTCCATTAACACTGATCGATTCCGGGAGCACTAAGCCCGCAACGATATCTCCCAACGTCTCATCCTGCCGCTCCCGCGTGCTAGGATTCGGCGTCTACGCTAAGGGTGTGAGCTATGGCTAGGGAGTGAACCGCCAAGTTTATTCCCCATTGGCCCAACGGTCAAAGGCGGTCTTTTTCCCGCCGATGACAATGAAACACCCCGCGTAACCGTTAGATTCCTACTCCCTATCGATTTCCTAACCCTATGGATGCATCGGGAAGAGCCCCCGAAGGGGTTTCCACCAAAATCCCAGATTTGGGAACTACTCACAAAAATTCATGAAAAAGCGATCTAAATGAAATTTAATCGTTGGAATCATAATCGGACAATTGCAATGCGGAAGTAATAGAGTAATAAAGACAATACTAAAATTTTAGAAAGATCTGAAAACTTACAAAAGAGTAACAATTACAGCCGTCACAAGGAGATAAAACAGTAGAAAAAATTACAGCCCCCGTTTCTGGAACCCTAGGGGTTCTATTTATAGACCTTCGTATCAACCGATCGGTTGACAAGTCAACCGATCGGTTGATCCGTTACAAATTAATAACAGAAAACGGCGAGCTTTCACCCGATCACATGAACCGGTCGGGTGAGTTCTTGAGTGACCGGTTGGATCTTGGAGCAGTCGGGTGAATCGATCGGTTCGACGTCCGTGTCTTCAGCTCTTCTTCTTCAGCTACAGATGAACCGATCGGGTGAGAGTCACCCGATCGGTTGGCGTTTTGCTTCGAGAAAACAGAGAACAGCCCCCGCTGAACCGGTCTGCGAACCGGTCGGGTGACTTCTTTGTGAGCTGCGGCAGAGACCGGGTGGTGCACGCGTGCATCACCCGATCGGTTGGAGATGACCAACCGACCGAGGTGAGGGGCTGAAAGATGAATTCTTCGACGTTTGACCACCTGGATCACGCGTGACTTCTCACGTTGCTCCGAGGACTTGGGATATCATCGTTAAACGTCCCCTACGTGGTCAATCCCCTGCAATCATGGATAAACAAAGAAAAGTGAAAGAAAACGGGAAAATACACGAAAACGAATAAGAGACGGCGGAAAAACACGGAGAAACACAAAAGAAAACGTGCGTGAATATATGAAATATAAACGCACGTCAGTGCGTCCGTGCCGGGCTACTCAAATTCAAGAAGGCCGCGGTCCATCATCTCCCGAGGTCGAACAACCTTCACACCGACGCCCTCTCGAAACTGGCATCCTCTTCTCCGGCTGAGATTGGGAAAGCCATCTACATCGAGAACCTGCTGGCACCAAGCCTCAGGAGGGAGAGATGCTATGCGTCGACTAGGAGCAATCATGGATATGCCCGATCGTCGCCTACCTGGAGAGCGGAGCCCTGCCAGATGACAGATTGGAGGCGCGTAAGATCGAGAGGCGGGCTTTGATGTTCGTGATCTTTGGCGGCGTGCTCTACCGAAAGCGCCACGTGAGATACGACGTCTTGCCCTATCTGAAGTGCCTTGGGCCAATGAGGGTAGAGGAGGTCGTCTGTGAGATCCAAGAAGTGCTCTGTGGGAATCACTACGGAGGCCACACCCTGCGTACAAGGCGATCCGACAAGGCTATTATTGGCCAACCATGGTG
Source organism: Scilla litardierei (assembly GCA_030789695.1). Taxonomy (NCBI): domain Eukaryota; kingdom Viridiplantae; phylum Streptophyta; class Magnoliopsida; order Asparagales; family Asparagaceae; genus Scilla; species Scilla litardierei. The sequence continues at coordinate 3,825 of JAULAV010004171.1, read as the reverse complement.
CAGGACACAGCCAACTATGTCAAATGATGCAGGGAGTGCCAAAGATTCTTCAAACATACAACCATCCCATCCACCGATCTGATTCCGATCCTTAACCCGGTACCGTTTACCAAGTGGGGCCTCGACATCCTCGGCCCGTTCCCCATGGTAGCAGAAAGGAGAAAGTTTCTCGTTGTCGTCATCGACTACTTCACCAAATGGATCGAGTCGGAGCCGTTGGCATGCATCACTTGGGTGGACATGAAGAACTTCGTCTAGAAGTCAATTATATACTGCTTCGGGTACCTCGCTCCATAGTGACAGACAACAGAAAGCAATTCGACTCCGTGGACTTCAGAAACTTCTGCTCGGACTGGGGCATCAACTTACACTTCGCCTCTGTGTCACATCCACGATGCAATGCCCTGGCTGAAGCAGCGAATAAGTGCATTCTGGAGCCCCTAAATAAGAAGGTCGGTAATGCTCCTGGATCATGGCCCGATGAGCTACCTGGCATCCTATGGTCCTACCAAACTACATACAAAGCTTCAACCGACGTGAGCCCCTTCATGCTAGCTTAAGGGGCGGATGCTGTCGTCCCAGTGGAGGTCGGAGAGGAGTCCCTTCGACTCCAGTACTTCAATGAAGAAGCAAATGAAGAGGGCCTCGACATCAACATGGAGCTCGTCAACGAGGTAAGGGACCGTGCACTGACAAGTTTAATCAAGCATGACCAAAGGATGGCGAGATACTACAACTCCCACGTTAGGAAGCAGAGCTTCAGAGTCGGCAACCTTGTCCTGAGGGACGCAATTTTCAGACCTGAGACCGGCCGCCGAGTAAAGCTCTCTGCAAAATGGGAAGGTCCTTACACAATAACTGACGTCGTGGGACCGACGACATACATTTTGGCGACCATGGAGGGTGAGGAGCGAGCCCATCCTTGGAATGTCGAGCAATTTCTCAAATACTTTCAATAAACACACTTGTACATTCAATGTATATTTTTAATAAATCGTTGTGTTTGTACACTCAGTGAGTCATTTGAATTTATGTTTCAGCTTGCTTCTAAAAATTAAGAGCACAACAGTGAAGGTCGGTTATACGTTTGGGAGCCCAAGCCTTCTCAAGACAAACCAACAGAGGCCGCGGGGTCGACTCCAGCCCATTTGCCCCCCTCTTGGCAGCTCGTCATCAGATTCGGAGCAGACATGTGGGCTCGGTGATGGCCCAATACCCGCCTGATTACAGAGGTTGCAGGGTCGACGACGGCCCAATACCCGCTGTCTCAAAGACCTCTGGGGCAGCTCGCCCACCAACAGAGGCCACGTGGTCGATTCCTCCCTATCGCCCCCCTCTCGGCAGCTCGCCATTAGATCCGGAGTGGACATACAGGGTCGGCAATGGCCCAATACCCGCCCGATTACAGAGCTTGCAGGGTCGAAAACGGCCCAATACTTGCCCTCTCAAACACCTCTGGGGCAGCTCGCCCAACAGCAGAGGCCCCGAGATCGGAGTACTTGCCATCTCAAAGACCTCTGGGGCAGCTCGCCCACCAGCAGAGGCCCCGAGATCGGCTCCTCCCTATCCCCCCCTCTCGACAGCTCGCCACCAGATCCAGAGCAGACATGCAGGGTCGGAGACGGCCCAATACCCGTCCGATTACAGAGGTTGAGGGGTCGGCGACGGTCCAATACCCACCCTCTCAAAGATCTTCGGGGAAGCTTGCCACCAATAGATGCCGCGAGGTCGGCTCCTCCCTATCGCACCCCTTCTCGATAGCTCGCCACCAGATCCAGAGCAGACATGTGGGGTCGACGATGGCCTAATACCCACCCGATTATAGAGGTTATAGGGTCGGTGACGGCCCAATACCAGCCATCTCAAAGACCTCCGGGGCAGCTCGTCCACCAACATAGGCCGCGGGGTCGGCTCCTCCCTATCCTCCCCCTCGACAGCTCGCCACCAGATCCAGAGCATACATGCAGGGTCGGCGACGGCCCAATACCTGCCCGATTACAAAAGTTGCAAGGTCGGCGACGGCCTAATACCTGCCCTCTCAAAGACATCCGGGACAGCTCACCCACCAACAGAGGCTGCATGGTCGGCTCCTCCCTATCGCCCCCCTCTCGGCAGCTCACCACCAGACCCGGAGCGAACATGCGACTCTACAACATTCTCTTCTCCTCAGCCTTAAGCTCGTCAGTGACAGAATGTTGGGGGCATACACATACAAAGGCACAGGTCGCAGATCAAACAAGACGGACAAACCACGGTGATAATAAGCAAAAACACTTCAATTCCATTTCGTTGAACTATTTACATTACATGATCAAAACAAAAAGAAGAAAGACTCCAGGCTTGGCCTCAGTGATGGTCATACATTATAGCCCTAGACAATGGCACCTTGACTCGGTCGACACTCCCCTGTCTGCCGCCCACGGGGGCCTAGGAGTCTGCTTGGTTGCCTTCCTGGTCGTCGACGGCTGGAATCTCCACAATCTCGACCTCCGCAGCCTAAGAGGCCTCTGCTGCATCATCAGACACTGCTGACATGCGGGTGAAGTCGATCTCTAGGTTGGGGTAGAGCTTCCCCAACCTCGCCTTGGCCCTCTCGATGCCGGCCTCCAGACCTTCGTCGAAGCCCTCCGCCCTCATGGCCGTCAGGGCAGGGATGAGCTCGTCGGTCTAGTACTGGCAAACTGCCAGAGCCCTGACCTTAGTCAGGTCGACCTTTGCCAGCTCAGCATTCTGCTGCTCCAGCTCGGTGATCTTTGATGTGGCCGCCTCCTTCTCTGAGGCCATAGCCCCCTCGGTAACGACCCTCCGGGCCTCCTTGTCGCAGACCTTCGCATCAAACCCCTCCGCGATCTTCTCCAGCCTGGAGGTCTCGTCCTTCTGGGTTTGGTAATACCTCCAGATTTTCTTCAGCTTCTCGGAGACCTCCTTCGGCTTCACCTTGGCTACCCCCAGCTCGGTCACCTTCCTTGCCAAGACAGACTCAGCCTTGACCGCCGCCGTTGTGTGCGGCTGGAGGGATGTTGGATATTGGACTCCCCGGATTTGGTTTTGGATGATGAACAAACATAAATATAACGTGAACTAACACTTTGTGAGCGCAGTTATGGAGATCGTCGCCAAATTCATATGAATATCAATTACGACGTCTCAAGACTTCTCAAAGCACGTGATCGTATGCCTAAAGCTTCGTTGCAGCTTATGGACCTTTTTAGAAGTCATGAAGATTCGATTGAAGCTATTGAAGACGGTATCGTCAAGTTTTATTTATAGTCTTTAAGCTTCTTTCGTAGAATGTTAAGCCTTGAGTAGGTCTTACGGTTTAAATCTTCATAACGCTCATATCTTAGCTCTAGGATCTTAGTTGAAGTCCATACAATTCTTCCCGAAGCTTCGCGCTTCGATTCGGACTTCTTGTGCATGTTAGTTAGTTCAAGAAGAAGAACTGATCGACTAGATGGTGATCTAGTCGGTCGACAAAGCTTCTTGGACCGACTAGTTTTTGTCAGTCAATTCTAAGCTCTTTACTGTTTACAGTTAGTCGGTCTAAGTTGACTCACCGACAGACTAATTTGTGAACTAGTCGGTCAGTGATGCTTCTGTGACCGACTAGTTGAGCTTTCCTTGTACATGTACATTTGAGCCTGAGCTACTGTTTATCATTAGTCGGTCTGTGTTCATTGATCGACCGACTAGTTGATGAACTAGTCGGTCAACTTTCCTTCTTGGACCGACTAGTTTAGCTTTACTGTACATGCCAATTTTTCACCTAACTTACTGTTTATCGTTAGTCGGTCTATGCTCATTTGGCGACCGACTAGTTGGTGA
>JAULAV010004168.1:0-30521 GCA_030789695.1 Scilla litardierei | reverse complement strand
CCAACCCTAGCCACCCAAACCAGAGAAGGGCACGGGCCGGGCTACGCGCCCGCTCCCCCCCTCAAGACCTCTGGGGCAGGGCCAACCCTAGCCACCCAAACCAGAGAAGGGCACGGGCCGGGCTACGTGCCCGCTTCCCCCGTCTCAAGACCTCTGGGGCAGGGCCAACCCTAACCACCCAAACCAGAGAAGGGCACGGGCCGGGCTACGCGCCCGCTCCCCCCCTCAAGACCTCTGGGGCAGGGCCAACCCTTGCCACCCAAACCAGAGAAGGGCACGGGCTGGGCTACGCGCCCGCTCCCCCCCTCAAGACCTCTGGGTCAGGGCCAACCCTAGCCACCCAAACCAGAGAAGGGCACGGGCCGGGCTACGCGCCCGCTCCCCCCCTCAAGACCTCTGGGGCAGGGCCAACCCTAGCCACCCAAACCAGAGAAGGGCACGGGCCAGGCTACGCGCCAGCTCCCCCCCTCAAGACCTCTGGGGCAGGGCCAACCCTAGCCACCCAAACCAGAGAAGGGCACGGGCCAGGCTACGCGCCCGCTCCCCCCCTCAAGACCTCTGGGGCAGGGCCAACCCTAGCCACCCAAACCAGAGAAGGGCACGGGCCGGGCTACGCGCCTGCTCCCCCCCCCCCCCCCCCTCAAGACCTCTGGGGCAGGGCCAACCCTAGCCACCCAAACCAGAGAAGGGCACGGGCCGGGCTACGCGCCCGCTCCCCCCCCCCCCCCCTCAAGACCACTGGGGCTGGGCCAACCCTAGCCACCCAAACCAGAGAAGGGCACGGGCCGGGCTACGCGCCCGCTCCCCCCCTCAAGACCTCTGGGGTAGGGCCAACCCTAGCCACCCAAACCAAAGAAGGGCACGGGCCGGGCTACGTGCCAGCTCCCCCACTCAAGACCTCTGGGGCAGGGCCAACCCTAGCCACCCAAACCAGAGAAGGGCACGGGCCAGGCTACGCGCCCGCTCCCCCCCTCAAGACCTCTGGGGCAGGGCCAACCCTAGCCACCCAAACCAGAGAAGGGCACGGGCCGGGCTACGTGCCAGCTCCCCCCCTCAAGACCTCTGGGGCAGGGCCAACCCTAGCCACCCAAACCAGAGAAGGGCACGGGCCAGCCTACGCGCCCGCTCCCCCCTCAAGACCTCTGGGGCAGGGCCAACCCTAGCCACCCAAACCAGAGAAGGGCACGGGCCGGGCTACGCGCCTGCTCCCCCCCCCCCCCTCAAGACCTCTGGGGCAGGGCCAACCCTAGCCACCCAAACCAGAGAAGGGCACGGGCCGGGCTACGCGCCCGCTCCCCCCCCCCCCCTCAAGACCTCTGGGGCAGGGCAACCCTAGCCTCCCAAACCAGAGAAGGGCACGGGCTGGGCTACGCGCCCGCTCCCCCCCTCAAGACCTCTGGGGCAGGGCCAACCCTAGCCACCCAAACCAGAGAAGGGCACGGGCCGGGCTACGCGCCCGCTCCCCCCCTCAAGACCTCTGGGGCAGGGCCAACCCTAGCCACCCAAACCAGAGAAGGGCACGGGCCGGGCTACGCGCCCGCTCCCCCCCTCAAGACCTCTGGGGCAGGGCCAACCCTAGCCACCCAAACCAGAGAAGGGCACGGGCTGGGCTACGCACCCGCTCCCCCCCTCAAGACCTCTGGGGCAGGGCCAACCCTAGCCACCCAAACCAGAGAAGGGCACGGGGCGGGCTACGCGCCCGCTCCCCCCCCCCCCCTCAAGACCTCTGGGGCAGGGCCAACCCTAGCCACCCAAACCAGAGAAGGGCACGGGCCGGGCTACGCGCCCGCTCCCCCCCTCAAGACCTCTGGGGCAGGGCCAACCCTAGCCACCCAAACCAGAGAAGGGCACGGGCCGGGCTACGTGCCCGCTTCCCCCTCTCAAGACCTCTGGGGCAGGGCCAACCCTAGCCACCCAAACCAGAGAAGGGCACGGGCCGGGCTACGCGCCCGCTCCCCCCCTCAAGACCTCTGGGGCAGGGCCAACCCTAGCCACCCAAACCAGAGAAGGGCACGGGCCGGGCTACGCGCCCGCTCCCCCCCTCAAGACCTCTGGGGCAGGGCCAACCCTAGCCACCCAAACCAGAGAAGGGCACGGGCCGGGCTACGCGCCCGCTCCCCCCCCCCCCCCCCTCAAGACCTCTGGGGCAGGGCCAACCCTAGCCACCCAAACCAGAGAAGGGCACGGGCCGGGCTACGCGCCCGCTCCCCCCCTCAAGACCTCTGGGGCAGGGCCAACCCTAGCCACCCAAACCAGAGAAGGGCACGGGCCGGGCTACGCGCCCGCTCCCCCCCTCAAGACCTCTGGGGCAGGGCCAACCCTAGCCACCCAAACCAGAGAAGGGCACGGGCTGGGCTACGCGCCCGCTCCCCCCCTCAAGACCTCTGGGGCAGGGCCAACCCTAGCCACCCAAACCAGAGAAGGGCACGGGCCGGGCTACGCGCCCGCTCCCCCCCCCTCAAGACCTCTGGGGCAGGGCCAACCCTAGCCACCCAAACCAGAGAAGGGCACGGGCCGGGCTACGCGCCCGCTCCCCCCCTCAAGACCTCTGGGGCAGGGCCAACCCTAGCCACCCAAACCAGAGAAGGGCACGGGCCGGGCTACGTGCCCGCTTCCCCCTCTCAAGACCTCTGGGGCAGGGCCAACCCTAACCACCCAAACCAGAGAAGGGCACGGGCCGGGCTACGCGCCCGCTCCCCCCCTCAAGACCTCTGGGGCAGGGCCAACCCTTGCCACCCAAACCAGAGAAGGGCACGGGCCGGGCTACGCGCCCGCTCCCCCCCCCCCTCAAGACCTCTGGGTCAGGGCCAACCCTAGCCACCCAAACCAGAGAAGGGCACGGGCCGGGCTACGCGCCCGCTCCCCCCCTCAAGACCTCTGGGGCAGGGCCAACCCTAGCCACCCAAACCAGAGAAGGGCACGGGCAAGGCTACGCGCCAGCTCCCCCCCTCAAGACCTCTGGGGCAGGGCCAACCCTAGCCACCCAAACCAGAGAAGGGCACGGGCCAGGCTACGCGCCCGCTCCCCCCCTCAAGACCTCTGGGGCAGGGCCAACCCTAGCCACCCAAACCAGAGAAGGGCACGGGCCGGGCTACGCGCCTGCTCCCCCCCCCCCCCCTCAAGACCTCTGGGGCAGGGCCAACCCAAGCCACCCAAACCAGAGAAGGGCACGGGCCGGGCTACGCGCCCGCTCCCCCCCCTCAAGACCACTGGGGCTGGGCCAACCCTAGCCACCCAAACCAGAGAAGGGCACGGGCCGGGCTACGCGCCCGCTCCCCCCCTCAAGACCTCTGGGGCAGGGCCAACCCTAGCCACCCAAACCAGAGAAGGGCACGGGCCGGGCTACGCGCCAGCTCCCCCCCTCAAGACCTCTGGGGCAGGGCCAACCCTAGCCACCCAAACCAGAGAAGGGCACGGGCCAGGCTACGCGCCCGCTCCCCCCCTCAAGACCTCTGGGGCAGGGCCAACCCTAGCCACCCAAACCAGAGAAGGGCACGGGCCGGGCTACGCGCCTGCTCCCCCCCCCCCCTCAAGACCTCTGGGGCAGGGCCAACCCTAGCCACCCAAACCAGAGAAGGGCACAGGCCGGGCTACGCGCCCGCTCCCCCCCCCCCTCAAGACCTCTGGGGCAGGGCCAACCCTAGCCACCCAAACCAGAGAAGGGCACGGGCCGGGCTACGCGCCCGCTCCCCCCATCAAGACCTCTGGGGCAGGGCCAACCCTAGCCACCCAAACCAGAGAAGGGCACGGGCCGGGCTACGCGCCCGCTCCCCCCCTCAAGACCTCTTGGGCAGGGCCAACCCTAGCCACCCAAACCAGAGAAGGGCACGGGCCGGGCTACGCGCCCGCTCCCCCCCTCAAGACCTCTGGGGCAGGGCCAACCCTAGCCACCCAAACCAGAGAAGGGCACGGGCCGGGCTACGCACCCGCTCCCCCCCTCAAGACCTCTGGGGCAGGGCCAACCCTAGCCACCCAAACCAGAGAAGGGCACGGGGCGGGCTACGCGCCCGCTCCCCCCCTCAAGACCTCTGGGGCAGGGCCAACCCTAGCCACCCATACCAGAGAAGGGCACGGGCCGGGCTACGCGCCCGCTCCCCCCCTCAAGACCTCTGGGGCAGGGCCAACCCTAGCCACCCAAACCAGAGAAGGGCACGGGCCGGGCTACGTGCCCGGTTCCCCCTCTCAAGACCTCTGGGGCAGGGCCAACCCTAACCACCCAAACCAGAGAAGGGCACGGGCCGGGCTACGCGCCCGCTCCCCCCCCTCAAGACCTCTGGGGCAGGGCCAACCCTTGCCACCCAAACCAGAGAAGGGCACGGGCCGGGCTACGCGCCCGCTCCCCCCCCCCCCCTAAGACCTCTGGGGCAGGGCCAACCCTAGCCACCCAAACCAGAGAAGGGCACGGGCCGGGCTACGCGCCCGCTCCCCCCCTCAAGACCTCTAGGGCAGGGCCAACCCTAGCCACCCAAACCAGAGAAGGGCACGGGCCGGGCTACGCGCCCGTTCCCCCCCTCAAGACCTCTGGGGCAGGGCCAACCCTAGCCACCCAAACCAGAGAAGGGCACGGGCCGGGCTACGCGCCCGCTCCCCCCCTCAAGACCTCTGGGGCAGGGCCAACCCTAGCCACCCAAACCAGAGAAGGGCACGGGCCGGGCTACGCGCCCGCTCCCCCCCCTCAAGACCTCTGGGGCAGGGCCAACCCTAGCCACCCAAACCGGAGGGGGCTAAGCACCCATGGCCCTCGAAAAGTCAAAAGAAAACAGGGGCACACAAACCGGGATGAAACGACGTCAGTTCCCGTGTAGGCGGCCCCGATGTGACTCGACGAAACGAAAGGACGCTCGAGAAACACGCCACCATTAATGATGCGCTCCAAAAGAGGACCCGTAAGAGCCACCTGGCAAAGGCGGTTTCCTACGGGCATGAATTCAAGGAGCCCATTAATAATGCCAACTCAGCGCAATAAATAAAGGAGAAACCGTCAGCGAGATCTCCCTATAAAGACGCCACTCCCCCTTCTGAAAGTGGGAGAACCGGCAGACATGAAAAACCGCCACTTGATCCCCCCACCCACCGGGAAACGGGCCGAGATACACCGCCCTAACAAAAGAGAGGTCACCGGCCATCAATGGTTCCCGCCGCCCAAGGCGGCGGTTCCTACATCTCCAGCGCCGCTAACATGATATTCCCCTTACAAACGGATCGCTAAAAGGGTATTCCCCTTACACAAGGGAAATCCGCCTTTCACGCCTCCGTCCGCCCTAAACAACGACGGGTCGGAGAAAGAATGGCATCCGTTCAAAGCCGACCGGCCAGTACCTCCTCACCCACGACCTCCGGCCTAGGACCTCGGAAAGGCTGCATCCCCGACGAGCCCAAAAAGCGAGTCATGGCATGTCAGCTCGCCCATGCACCATCAGGCGCCGAACCCCACTCTCAAACCGAATCAGTGAGGCATGGGGGGGAGGAGCGGCCCGATCCTCAAGAACCTCTCCAAGGCGCAAGCCCCAAAAAAACGGCTTCCCTGGTGATCCCCCTTCTCAGTACCTCTACCGGACCGAGGAAACCGTAACCTGTCCGCAGAAGGAGATGACAAAGCAATGGAGGGAAGGCGGCCCGACCGGCAAGATCCCCCTTTTTTTCTCCGGCCAAGGAGACCTTACACCACTTCAGCACAGAAGGCGGCCAATCACCTTCGCACCAAGATCGACTCAAGTTAAAAAGGGGCCACCCGGCCCACAGTGACCCCTAGATTCGGAGGTCATTAAAACTCGGGAGAGGACAGCTCTATAGCCCCTCCCCGAGCCAGATCCGACCCCGCGACGGGCGACAAACTGAGAACTCATGTACAAGCTGTAGATCAGCTCTTGTAAATCTAAATGAAAACGCTCATCCTTGTACACTCAAATTTTTTCTGTGCATACTATAGGGAATAGCTATCCCCCCGCCAAGTGCCGGGCGAGCGAGGAGCCACCTCCCCCCCTGCCTAACTGGCTTAGGACGCCTAGGAAGTTTACGCCCGCAGCTCGAACCCCGCGACATAACGCTTCGAACCCAGTCCTCCCGCTCCCTGAAAAATACCGACAGCTTTTGCTCAATGGGGAAAGAGGTGAACTGAAGCTCGCCCCGCGTAACCGGTTCGGCCCAAGATCAAATCACGATAGGACAATGTGTTTCATCCCGAACCTCTGCTCTGACTCCCCGCCCCGCCCAAAGCCAACAAAGGCCGTCAACATCCCCTTCCCCCAGACCTCGCGATCTCGGACACGGGAATGTTGGGGGCATAATGGGTGATTGTATAACTCACGCAAGAAGCCAAGCCACGCGACCGGGGACGGACCGATCGCGTGGCAAAGGCCTCGAACTCGACGCCCGGTCCTGATAAGGCAGCGGCCCTGTCTCGTCGAAGCAGCGCCACAATGTGACCTGACATAACGAAAGGACGCTCAGACAACACGCCATCAGCAGCCGAGCATGCCCCCCGAGAGGCCAGAGCAGGCAACCCGTGCCGGATACCGCCAGGGAAAAGCGATTCCCAAAACGCGTGAATTCGAGGAGCCCATTAATGGCACTAATCCCCCACCTTACCCAGGAAAAACCCTTCCACAAAATCTCGCTATAAATACCCCCCCCCCTCCAGAGGTCAGGGGAAAAAGGAGGGAGAGACCCAGGGGACTCCAGGCATAAAACGGCCCCAAATGCCCCACCAAACTACGGAGAAAGCTGATAGCCACCGACGGACCTCACTTCCCCCGACGATGGCCGCTATAGCCCCACCACCTCCAACAGGATATTCCCCTTACACATGGGAGGCCCCGCCCGCCAGCTTTCCCCCTGCTTGTTACTGTATCAAAAGGCAGGTCCAGATGGCCGGCCGCGTGCCGCAACACCCCAATTAACGCCGTCACCTTCGGCGATCCCCACAGGGTGTCGGGGGGGAAAACCCCCCAACAGCTCTCCCGGCGGCGCCGCCACCGCCACCTCGTCCTTAGCCTCCCTGGGGTTCCCCCTCGAGGCGCGGGGTCCCCGGCGAGGCCGAGCAACCCTCCAGCACGACGACAGCGAGGCAGAACGTGAGGAAGCGAGGAAAGGGAAAGGAAGAGGGTCCCCTCCTACGACCGAGGGTCGGCCCCCCGGAAGGCTGAACCGCCACAGGGTGGCACCCCCTAAAAAAATTCATTGTAAATATCACCTAGATTTCCGATAAAGATTGGTGTATAATATTCCCCCTTTCGGACTCCTCCCCCTAAGCCCAAGCGCACATCAGCTGGAAGATCCACCGGGCACGGCCCGGCTGAAGTTTTGCGAAAACTACAAGCGCTTCCGATGAACGCCTCTCAACAAGAGCCCTAACATTCTCAAAAAGTCGAGCTCCCCCTAAATCCGACCCAATAACCACCACCAACGACACCTCGTTATGGGACAACGCCCCGCTTGGTTCACACTCCGGAAGAGACCTCGCGACCCCGCTACAGCGGGACACACCCCGCAGGACCAGCATCCCCCCTAAGCTTGGATCCAAGCCCGGGTCACGTTAAAAGATAGTGTCGCGATAGCGTTACGCCATCCGAGACGAACCGGGCTTCCGCCTCGCACTTGAATGCCGGGGGCAATTGTTACGACCTAAAGATCGTAGGAGTCCGACTCCCGCCCGGATCCGCTAACATACCCCATTAACTCACCTTTTCACAAGAGGGCCGCCGCCCCGAAAATCCGGGGCAATATGAAGGCGGGCGCGCCTGGCGGCGTTCCCCGAACCGGCCGAGGCGAACAACCACAGCCGCTCGACCCACCGGGGGTAGCGCGCTTGGGGACGCTGGGGTGGCTAGGCCGGGCCTATTGACAGGCACGGACGTATCCTTCCGTATCGGCGGACCAGGGCCCATGACCGATCGGGGGGCGCGGCCAGGCCGGACAACCCCCGATCGGAACGACCCGCCTGATTCCCACGAACCGCGGCGCCTAGAGTGACAGCCTGACCTTTAGTTCGTCGCTAACGACAAACAACCTAGGATAAGAACACGACTGACACATACGTCACCCGACCGACTGACAAAGCACCCCCTGGCAGCTGAGCCATCTGACAGTCAATGCTTTCGGCTCTGACACCCCGACAAAAGCACCCCCTGGCCGTCGCGTCGCCAGACGAAAGCAGGTCAGGCAACCCAGTTCCCGACGTACTTATCTAGAGTTTCCGCTGACGACCGAGCCAGCTCAGCACATCCAGTCAGCATGCCAGGTCAGCTCCGCCTAGTCATCACCCGTCAGGTATAAATACCCCCTCTCCTCTTACGGAGAGGGGGTTGAAAAAATTCTCTCTTAATCTATAATTCACACACGAGAACAAGGGTCATCCATATCTTTGTTCTCCCACCCATAGCTCGCCACGTGCGGCCGACACACCGTTAGTCTGGCCGGCGTGTCTAGCCCCCCATTTTAAGCCATATTACTGACTTAGGCATCGGAGGGGCTAAGGGTTGAACCCCAACCCTGCCCTTCTGACGAGTTGTTCGTGCTGCAGGAGAGCTCGCCCCTTGACCAAAGTCAGCGTCAGCTCCCTGCCGTCCAACCCTCCTCAGCTGTATCTGGCGAGATTCGACCCCGTGTGCGCCACCGGCAGCGGATCCAACTTCTTCACCCCACTACTCACTTGTAAAACAGCCTACCTAAACCTTCTTCTCCATATAACCATCGTGCCCTTGGTTCCCCATAATACAAATTCATTGTACGCGAGTTCCACCTCGTAACACCCGAGCCCTAGACATTTTTATTATATTGTAATTGAATCGATATTTGACCAACATCTCTATCACCGACACCGACATCCATCACCATTGTCATTACATCATACCATACCCATCTCTACCAATAAAACATTCGTAGTAGAGCCAACCTAGGATAGATTGGAACCAACACCACCTCCTCGTGTTCGATACCCGCTCACCGCTACATAGTGCGCTTGCGGTAAAACTACAAGTCGTTTTTCGGGTATACATCCGGATGCGATCAAGTATTGGGCCGTCGCCTCCCCGCAGCCTCTATAGTCGGACGGGTATTGGGCGTTGCCTACCCCACATATGGCGCTCCGGTTTGGGTGGCGAAGCTCACTAAGCTTGCCCCAGAGGTCTTCACTGGAGGGGGGAGCGAGCGCGTAGCTCGGCCCGTGCCCTTCTCCGGTTTGGGTGGTAAGGATTGATCCTCCTCCGGAGTCTTTGAAAGGGCAGGTATTGGGCCGTCGCCTCCCCACAACCTCTATAGTCAGACGGGTATTTGGCCGTCGCATACCCCGCATATGGCGCTCCGGTTTGGGTGGCGAAGCTCATTAAGCTTGCCCTGGAGGTCTTCACTGGAGGGGGAGCGAGCGCATAGCTCAGCCCGTGTCCTTCTCCGGTTTGGGTGGCGATGATTGGTCCTGCCCTGAAGTCTTGCGCCTTAAACTGAACCTTTCAAGTGTAGACAGGGAGATTTGATAATGCGAAAAAAGGTATTTAATTAAAGGCTTACAATTACTAGCAGCGTTTTAGTTAGCGCTCCGCGTTTCACAGATGAGCCAGCTCGCTTCTGTCGAGGGTCGTTGGTACGTGTGTGTCTGGTCCGACGGTTTCAACGACATCGCAAGGTCCCCCTCATTTTACTGCCAGCTTCCCTTGGCGAGTGGTCTCGGCGGGCTTGGTAGTGCTGACGGAGACGATCTTGTCTTCCCCTGTGGCCACGGGTGCCTCCTCGACTTCTTCGGCAAGAGTTGGCCGTCGGTTGCAAAAGCCCTCCCTCTCAGGAAGGAGGTCGATCAACAAGATCTGCTCTAGACCCTTGTGCTTGGTTGATTCCACGTAGCAGCTCCTGGATAGCTTCTGGCTCCCCCGCACTAACCCCACTCCTCAAGGGGTTTGGAACTTGACCATCTGATGGAGCAGGCTGGGGAGCGCTTCGATGGCCGGCATGTATGGTCGCCCTATGATCCCGTTGTACGCTGACGCAATGTCGACGACAACGAACTGCGTAATGCGAGTGATGACCCTTGGTTCCTCTCCAAGTGACACCGGCAAGGTGATCACTCCCACGATAGGAGTCGAGTGGCCCGTGAAGCCGACGATGGGTCCAGTGCAAGGCGTCAGGTCCGCCTGCCCTAGCCCCATCTTCCCAATCGCAACATAAATAAAATGTCAAGGAGCTCCCAGTGTCGATCAGGAGACGGCTGACGACAGCAATCTCGATTTGAGCCTCGATGACGATAGCGTCGTCATGTGGCAGTTCGATTCCCTCCAGATCCTCGTCGGTAAAGGTAATGGGAGGTCGGGCTATCCTTCTCCTGTTCGTATCACTACCGAGGCACACTGCCATTACCTGTCGCGCGTACGCCTTCCTGCTCGACGACGACGCCCCTCCCGAGAACGGTCTGCCATATATTACGTTTATGCGCATGACCGGCTTCGGCGGGCAAGGTTCCTCCTGCTCGTTGTCCAGCGGCGGATCCGGCCTCCGCGCTCCTCGCGGGGCCCTCTCCTCTTGGATCAGCCTTCTACCCTCCACGAAGCCTCCCAGGTGACCCTCCTGGACCAATCGCTCGATCTCCCTCTTGAGGGTGTAGCAATTGTCGGTATCATGGCCGTGGTCAAGGTGATACTGGCAATAGTTCCACAGATCTCGCTTCGCCGGGTCGGACTTCATTTCTCTGGGGGGTCTGGCAGCAGTCCGACCCTCGCCGCCGCGGCCAACACCTCTATCATGGGGGTGTTGAGCTGTGTGTACTGGGCCCGCAGAGGTCCTTCCAGCCTTGGGATCGCTTGAGTGGGCTCTCGGGCGGGAACGAACTCTCGCACCGGACCCGGGCGGTCTTATGGACGGTGCCCCGGGGGGTCGCGCCTTGGTTGGGTCGACTGGTCGCGGCCTCGAGGCCCGTCTTCTTGCCTCGGCCTGGGATAGGGTCGAGGCTCACCCTGGAATGACCTCGTCGGGGCGACTGGTTTCTTAACGCCGAGTGTCTCCCCGCTCAGCGCATATCTTTCTGCCTGATCGATTAGCGCGTCGTAGTCGGCCGGTGGATCTCGGAGCAGGGATTTGTGGAGGCTTCGATTTTACAGCCCCGTCTTGAAGGCTAGCATGAGCACTTCATCACCGCAGGCCACCACCACCCACCTCTCATCCTGGAAGCGGCGCAAATATTTTTCCGTCGTCTCTTCTTCACCTTGGATTATCGTGCTGAGATAGTCCAAAGGCTTCTTCTTGGTGCACCTGGCCCAGAACTCCTGGCAGAACTTGTGGGAAAATTCGTCGAAGCTCCCAATGGATCTTGCGGGCAAGCCGTAATACCATTCCAACGCCGTGTCCCGCAGGCTCTGTGAGAAGAGCCGGCACATGAACGCGTCACCCACATCATGCGCCTCCATGGCCCCCTGGTATTGTTGCACGTGCGAGAGGGGGTCGCCCCGTCCGTTGTATGTGGCCAGCGGGGGGGCCTTGAACATTGTGGGTCTCGGGGCCGACGTGATCCACCGCTCCAATGGCGTGGCCTCCTCAGGGTAGGCGGGGCGCTCTGGCGCGCGCCCTCTCCGCCATTCTGGGGTTTTGCTCCGGTCCCGCCTCAACCGCCGACGGTCATCATGCCCCGGGGAATAGCGAAGCGGTCGCTGGGGTGGACTCCTTCCAAGGGCTGGGGATTCAACGGGCTGCGGGCTGCGGTCACCCCAGTATCGCCGGCCCATTGTTGTCACCCCCGGGGCCTCCCTCCGCTCTTGATTCTCTCTTAGTAGCCTTTCGCGCTCTATGGCGAGGAAGCAGAGCTGTTGACAAACGTCCTCCTCGCCTAAATGATCTGGGGAGAGACACCGACGGGGCGAACTTTGCCCCGAGGTGGGGTCCTGGCGATTGGTGGGCTGCGTTCGTTCATGTGTCGTCCGCTCATCATCGACGCCTCCAGAATCTACTGGTTCACCTCATTCTCCCTTCGGAGCCTTTCGCGCTCTGCGGTAATGAAGCGGAGCTGGCATCAGGTCGTCTCTTCGTCGAGGAGGGCCTGCCGGGCAGCCTCGGCCGCCTCATCCAGATGCCTCTGAGCGGCCGTCGCTTCCTCTTGGCGCCTTCGCAGTCGGGCGATCTCCATTTCTTCCTCCAAGAGCTTCTGTTGAGCCGTAATCTCCTCAGTGAGCCCTTTGTCCCCCATTTCTTCGACGAACTGAGGGTGGAGAGTCTGCCTTACGTTCGGGGGCTCAGAGGGGCCCGGGGGTACCTCGGCTCTGGCCGCTGCGAAACCTGCCATCATCTTGGCGAAGGCCTCAAAGCTCTGCTGTACCGCGCAGGCCGAGGCCTGGACCGTCTCGACCTCCATCTCCGGGGGTGGATTGGTCGCAGGAGTCACAGGATGGAAGTGCGATTCTTGATCCATAGGGTTCTTGTCGTGGTCAGGGTTTCGGTCGATTGGTATTGGATCTGACATGGGTGTGACCCTTCGTTTCCACAGACGGTGCCAATTGTTGCAGGGTGGAACTCGCGTACAATGAATTTGTATTATGGGAAACCAAGGGCACTGTGGTTATGTTAATGACAAGATTAAGGTAGGCTGTTTAACAGGTGATTAAAGGGGTGATGAGGCTAAACTTGCTGCTGAGGCTGACCACAGTGTCAAATCCGGTAGGATATGATGGAGGAGCCGTACTGCTTGGGACAAGGGCGAGCACGACCGGGGATGATGAGCTGACCTGCACAAGGAGCAGCTCGTCAGAAATGCTGGGTTGGGGTCCAACCCTTAGCCTCTCCGATGCCAAGTCCGTACGAGGACTTAAACGGGGGCTAGGCACGCGAGTCGGACTGAGGGCGAGCCGACCGTACGTGACGAGCTATGAGTGGAAGAACAAAGATATGGACGACATTTGCTCTTGTGTGCGAGTGATAAGATTGAGAGTAAATTTGCTAACCCCTTCACCGTTGGAGGCGAAGGGGTATTTATACCTGACTGGGGGTGGTTAGGTGGGGCTGACCTGGCATGCTGACTCGACGTGCTGAGCTGGCCCGGGTGTCAACGGAAGCTTCGGACGAGGATGTCACGAACAGGAGTGTCAGCCACGCTTTTGTCAGACGGCGCAACGGCCAGGGGCGCTTTTGTCAGAGTGTCAGGGCCGAAAGAATTAAGTCTCAGGGGGCGCAGCGGTTAGGGGGTCCTTTGTCAGATGGTCGGGCGGCGTAAGTGTCAGTAGTGTCCTTGTACTAGGTTATTTGTCGTGTCCGACGTGCCAAAGATCCGTCGGAGTGCCTCCCAGGGGGAGGACCCGAAACGCGTCGATGGTCCAGTCCGGGCTGAGGCTGGGCGGCCTGGATGCACATTTTGTGCGCTGGTCCTTGCGAACCGGGGGCGGAATGACCCGTATCCCTCTGTCGCCGTATCGGGGAGCGCCTTTATCAGCGGCCAAAGCAGCGTGCACCCATCTCCCTATCGGGTCGGACTTTAGGGTCGACAGGGGCACTGCGGGCCTCTGAAGGTCGGGCGTGGAGTGCCCCGTTGCGGGGTTGGCCGCCCCTTCGGGGGGATAGGGGCGTACCGACGGGGTAATTCGGTGGTTTAGGGCGGAAGGTCGGACTACCACGATCTTTAGGTCGTAACAGGTCGCCTCTGCCATCATATACCGGCAAGGCGGGGAGTATGAACTTCGAAAGAATAGGAGCAGACGTGATGTTCTCCTTCAATGGGGCCTGCCGAAGTGAGGAATGGATAAGCTGGGATCTCACATCCCCGTCTTGCACGTATGTAGCTCCTGAGGATCGGTTTGGGATTTCCTCTCTCCTCCCATATCCACCTACAAAATTGAGAGGGTTGTAACCTGGAGAGACCCCATGTATTACCTGATCCAGGATGTTGCACGTTGCGTCCTTATAGTTGGAGGGACTGGGTTCTCCTTGGAAACTGAAGGTACGATTATCATTCCCCCTTCGCCATATTGTGAGATGTGGGGGCTGTAATGTTTGGGCCGATTTCTTGTCGATCCACTCTCAGATCTCTTGGATCCTTAAGCATGGATGCGCCTCTCATCAGTGTCAAAGTTGGATTTGGAGGCGATAGTTGCTCATTTGTGAGTGGTGGATCTCACATGCTTTGATGCACCAGAGTCACCAATACGCTGAGACTCTTGTCGACCCACTCTGCAAATTGGTCGAATTGCACAAGGGACGCCTTAGGTACTTTGGTGCCCCTCCTAGGCCATTTTGACGAGGATGTAGAATCTGAGGCATACTCCGCCTGGACGTTGTTCGCTTTTTGTTTCTTGCTCGGACCTGGGTTCGGTCCGATGTTGTTGGGTCCAGCCGACATAGCTTATTGATTGCTTTGGGATGTCGAGCTGATGAACGTTTTCCACAGACGGTGCCAAACTATAAGGCCAAAAATGACCAAAACAATTGAGATGCTGACGTGGATCCTTTTCTGCTGAGTCGGAGCCTCGTCAGCCGGATGAGTGGGACCCTAGGTTGTAGGAACCAGGGTCGTGGATGGGTGATAGTTGACTTGTAATACTCGAACGACCCTCGAGCGGTTCGTATGTCGATCAATCGAGGTTGAGAAGATCAGGAGCGACCCTCACTTAGGATCGAGACTCGTTGATCTGCACCACAAGGAAGCGTCGGGGAGAGGGGTCGGATCTGGGTCCCGACCCAAATCCCCTCCGATGCTTAAGTTAGAATATAACTTAAAAGAGGGAGAGAGTTTGGAGCAGCTGAGCTCGACCCGCAGAGGCTCGTTTCATATCTAACGTCGCAAGCTCTTTTGTAGAAGAAATATAAGCTGGAGTATGTAAAGTCCGAATATCAGATCTCGTACCTTGGGAGTAGGAACCTCCTGTTTTTATAGACCTCCTAGATCCTTTCAGTGACGTTGGGGGGATAACGGTCACCAATTATGGTGGCATGATCTCCCCCTTTAATAGGGTAACCGTAGCCCACGTTCCAGCTATTTATGAGCTCGCCTTCAATCACACGTTCAATTGATGAGAGTGCAACGAGCGACTGGTAGGTGGGCCTTGGCCGAGTCGGTGTCAGGCTTCTCTCCTGAGCTCTGTGGGCCTTAGTCACTCGTCGGATGAGTCATTTCGAGTGACGGCCCGATGACTCAACAAACTATTTGGCCCGACTTTATTTATAGACTGAAGTGTCTGTTTAGTTACGTTGGAGAATAACGGTCACCAATTATGGTGGTACGATCATTCCTCATAAATCGGAATAACCGATGTCCACTCCTTCCGCCATTTATGAGCCCATTATCAACCGCATCCTCAAACAACGGAAGCTCAACGGTCAAATGGCATGCGGGCTTTGACTAGGCTAACGACTAACATTCTTCATGAATCTCAAGGGGTCCTGACGGTATCTTTATAGACTTTTTGACGACTGTCTTTTCCCTTCCTCGAGTACCGGCCCAATGACTTACCATGAGGGTATATCAGTAGTTTTATTAAAAATTATCAATGGAACGAGAAAGCTCATGAGTTGATGGATTATTTAAAAAGAATATTGACACGTCTATTTTAAAACACCTAAGATATTATCATATTTGGATCCCAATCTACTAAATACTGCAAACACTGCCCTCAGTTTTTAGCCAAAATCCAAGGTGCACCAAGGCAAATATATTAATTAGGAGACGAGAGTTTGTTGTGCCAGAATAATCTGTTGCCTTAAAAAATGACCAAAATACCATCATATTCTCACAACAGCTCAGGATACACGTGCGAGTGCCACCATTCACATTACACAAAAATGCTTGCCTTCATCTTAATACCGCCTCTATGCTTGCTTAGCAGTTTAATAGGTTCAGCAATAAGTGGAATGGAAACAGCAGTACTCAACAAGCGCCGTCAAATGACCAAAACACCCACGTTGACTCACAACAACAGCCCAGGATACACGTGCCCCTTTACGCCTCCCTTTTGCCTCCTATAAAATCCACACGTCTCCCCGGCTCCCAAAATACTTCCATATTTTAGCCTCCCCTCGCATTCAATAGGGAGGAAGGAGCAAAGCCTTTTTCACAACAAGAAGCTAAAAGTCCTAACTCAATTCAACAGAAGAGATCGAGAGCGCCAAAAAAAAATTAAGAACATCGAAGCAAAACAAAGGATGGCAGTAAATATCACTTCCATAAAGACCTCGTCCAATGGCCTCTGGCAAGGGGACAACCCCCTCCACTTCGCCTTCCCCCTGCTCATTGTTCAGGCCACCCTCGTGCTCGTCCTCAGCCGGCTCCTCTCCTTCGTCCTCCGCCCCCTCCGCCAGCCCAAAGTCATCGCCGAGATCGTCGTATGTAATTGCTTTCTCTCTCTCTTTTTTATCTTTTATGTCTCTTTCTTTTTGTCTACAAATTAATTAATCTTGAGATCGCAACCCTGTTTGTTAAGGGAGGCATCATTCTTGGGCCGTCGGCTTTGGGCCGGAACCAGTCCTACCTCCACAGCATCTTCCCCTCTTGGAGCACCCCGATCCTGGAGTCCGTCGCCAGCATCGGCCTCCTCTTCTTCCTCTTCCTCGTCGGCCTCGAGCTCGACCTCCGCTCCATCCGCCGCTCCGGCCGCCGCGCTTTCTCCATCGCCGCCGCCGGCATCTCCCTCCCCTTCGTCTGCGGCATCGGCACCGCCGTCGTCCTCCGCCGCGCCGTCCCCGGCGCCGACGCCGCCGGCTACGCCCCGTTCCTCGTCTTCATGGGCGTTTCCCTCTCCATCACCGCCTTCCCGGTTCTCGCCCGGATCCTCGCCGAGCTGAAGCTGCTGACCACGCCGATGGGTGAGACGGCGATGGCCGCCGCGGCGTTCAACGACGTCGCCGCGTGGGTGCTGCTTGCTCTGGCCGTGGCGCTGTCTGGCGGCGAGCATCACCGGAGCCCGTTGATATCGTTGTGGGTGCTGCTGTGTGGGGCTGCTTTTGTTGCCGTGGAGATGGTCGCCGTTCGGCCGGCGATGGCCTGGGTCGCCAGAAGAGCAGAAGGTGAGCCTACAATATTCCTAATCTGTTGCACCATTTCACATCAAACAAATCAAGAAACTTTGGCAATTTAATGCATGATGGATATATATACAGGGGAAGCAGGGGGGATAAGCGAGGCATGGGTCTGCTTGACCCTGGCCGGGGTCCTGATCTCCGGCTTCATGACCGACTTGATCGGAATCCACGCGATTTTCGGCGCGTTCGTCTTCGGCCTGACGATACCCAAAGAGGGGGAGTTCGCGGGTAGGCTGATCGAAAGGATCGAGGACTTTGTCTCCGGGCTGCTGCTGCCCCTGTACTTCGCGTCGAGCGGGCTGAAGACGGACGTGACCAAGATTCAGGGCGCCACGGCGTGGGGGCTGCTGGCCCTCGTCATCGGCACGGCGTGCTTCGGAAAGATCATCGGGACGTTCGGCACGGCGCTGTTGTGCAAGATCCCGGTGAGGGAGGCGTTGACGCTCGGCGTGCTGATGAACACCAAGGGCCTCGTGGAGCTCATCGTGCTCAACATCGGCAAAGAACGGAAGGTAAGGGCGCGAAAGTGCGACTACAAATATATTTTATCTTTAATTTTTGAGCCCATGTCCTTGTCTACATCACGATCTTTTATTTTCTAACCCTAATTGTGCATTAAGAATTATTTTCTTGTTTAATTTGGTCCCGTGTTTATGTGATTAAAAAAGATGAAAATCAAGAAATGAGGATTAACTTGAATTCTTCAAATCACACAATTCTAGAACAATATGAACATAAATTTTCTCCACAAATTCCCGTGAATTGGGAATTAGCTCTTTTTTCCCCCCCCCAAGAAACATGCATGAATTTGATGAGGAGCTTTGTTTCCCAAATGTCACAATTCATTACTTTTTGGGAGAAGGTTCAGCCTTCTTTCGGTTTAGACCGAAAAATATGTTTTAAATTCTCCAATTGTTATGTGAAATTTTTCCCAGATATACGCTGACATTAGCAGCACTTGTTGGCCAGACTTCTAAATCAGCAAACTTTATCCATTATCAATCATTCTGACTCTCAAGCTTCAAAACATTTTGCAAGCAGGTCCTCAACGATGAGGTATTTGCAATCCTAGTCCTGATGGCGCTCTTCACCACATTCATCACGACCCCCACGGTGATAGCCATCTACAAGCCGGCCCGACGCGGTCACTACCCCATCAACCACCGTAAGCTCCAGACCTCATCGATGACATCCTCGCCCCCGGCGGCCATCGACGCCAAGGAGCTCCGCATCCTCGCCTGCATCCACAGCCAGCGCGACGTCCCCGCCATCATAAACCTCATAGAGACCATCCGCGGCGGCGCGACGCCCAGCAAGCTGACCACCCTCAGGCTCTACATAATGCACCTTGTCGAGCTCACCGAGCGGTCGTCTTCGATCCTCCTCGTGCGCAGGTTCCGCCGCAACGGTCTGCCGTTCCGCAACCCGCTACGGAGGAACGACAGCCGCGGTCAGTACTCGTCGATAATCGAGGTCGCATTCGAGGCCTATGGTCAGCTCAGCCGTGTCAGAGTCCGGCCGATGACGGCGGTGTCCGCCATGCCGACTATGCACGAGGATATCTGCAACGTTGCCGAGGATAAAAAGGTACCGTTTTTTCGACTACGTGCTTCCATTATTAAGCAAGCTATATCCTTGAAACTTAATTGGTTTGTGCAACAGGTTTCGCTGATAGTGGTCCCTTTCCACAAGCACAGGGCGGCGGGGGCGGATGACGTGGCGGCGATGGAGAACTTGGGCCACGGGTGGAGGGTGGTGAACCAAAAGGTGCTGAAGGAAGCCCCGTGCTCGGTCGCCGTCCTCGTCGACAGGGGCATGGGAGGAGGGGAGCAGGTGGGCCCCGCTGAGCTAGCAAGGGGCGTCTGCGTCGTCTTCTTCGGCGGGCCCGACGACAGGGAGGCGTTGGAGCTGGCTGGCCGCATGGCGGAGCACCCCGGCGTTAGGGTCACCGCGGTGAGATTCGTCGAGGCGGCGAGGGACGAGCAGGATAGGCCCAACGTCACGCTGAGACCCTCCCCAATGAAGAGTGCCGAGAAGAGCTATTCCTTTTCCACTGCAGCGATGGATCGGCAAAGAGAGAATGTGAGTTGTAGCCTGAACTTAATTAAAGCTAGCTTGGAATTTTAATTATAATGCTGTGTGGTTTGGCGTACAGGAGCTCGATGACGAGGCAGTGGCCAACTTCAGGCGGAAGACGGGAGGATCGGTGAGGTATGAGGAGAGGCCCGCAGCCAACGTGCTGGATGCCGTCCTAGAAATTGGCAAGGGCGGGCGGTACGAGCTGATCGTGGTCGGAAAGGGGCGGTTCCCGTCCTCGATGGTGGCGGACCTGGCGACGAGGGTGGCCGAGCACCCGGAGCTGGGGCCGATAGGGGATGCGCTGGCCTCGTCGCACAATGGGGTTGTCTCCTCGGTCCTAGTGATCCAACAGCACGACACGGTTCACTCGGAGGAGACGCCGGTGTCGAAGGTGTACGACGCCGACTCCACAGCCGTCGACGTGGTCGACGAAGATAGCGGCTCGGGCAAACAATCAGCTAACCACTGTTAGGAGTACTTGTAGCCAAGTTATGGGATATATAGGCCTTTAAGTGTTTATAGATGTGATTTTTGCAAGACTTTTGAGACATGCTTATAAGCCTTGCTGCTTAGCTGAAGGGACATGATCATTACTTCTTGCTCTCTGGTTATAGCAGTGAAATCATTGTCTTGAAGTACAAATGCATATGAAATCTAGTCCATGCCTTCATTAACGCATCGAAATTCGGTGATAATGTTCTGCTGTATATATGGAACATTAAGTCCAAAAGTTCTCGGAACCGTTGTCAGTTTTGGGTTCTTAATTTATCTCTCATCCTATCTAGTTACTCCAAATTTCCAAACTGACATGAAAGGCCTTACAGGACCCATTAGCGGCCCGTTAGACACGAGAAGCATAGCTTGAGCGCCCGTTTTTCTAGCTGATGCAGTCTACGGATAGTTGCAGTTGTTCCATGCATGGGCATTGGGACAGGCCGAGTGGTCCAAAGCCTACTAACCCAATTCCGAATAGTCTGAAAAGACCCGAGTGGGGCTGAGCAGAACAGCAGACCAAGCCCGCCAAAGAGAAGGCCCCTTGACAGGCCCTCGTGCGGCCCACATGCGGCTTGACAGGAAGGCGAATTATCGTACCACACATGCTGTCTTGCACCAACGAGTGAAGTTATTGTGCTTAATTTTGTAAAACTAACTCATACTTTCGCTGAATTTCAAAAAAAGTACTTCTTATTATGATAATCGCAAAACTATCCTAAACTTATCGTGTTTCGATAAATCCCCTAACGTTTGTTAACAGAAAATTGAATTGACGAATTTACCTCCACTTTAATAATATCGAGTGATCCATCTAAACATAGTAAGAGGTAGTTTTTTGGAATTATATTAAGTAAGAGATAGTTTTTTGGAATTCAGTGAAAGTATGAGTTAGTTTTGCGAAATTAAGCCAAGTTATTGTTGTATTTTCATATCCGGCGCCGATAAATAGCATATTTTTCCAAAATGGATGGTATGTGAAAATTATAAAAACTCTAGCTTTGAAATTTGACTACTTATGTTGAGCAAGGCTTAATTTGAGAGTGTAGGGTGGAATACCATAACCCTTCTTTACGGTTTATTCATGAAATAAAATGTTCTTTAAAATTCAAATATGTTATGAATCAACTACTGGGGGGAGGAACCCCCAGCCATTTATTTATAGGCATAATAGGAGAGTAGGAAGATAGAATACATAGATATGGGTGTATCTCTAATATACCCGCAATCATAACCGACTCTGGTATTTCCATTCACAAACACTCCCCCTTATCCAGGCATAGGTGTGGACTCTGCTCAAGGATACTTTGGGATTCTGAGCATAATATGAGTCTCACATGGGGTGGATACTTCAGAATCCTGAGTTGGTGAGGTTTGCCTCGTTAAAACCTTTAGCCATGGAAAACCATGTGGGGAAAACCATGGTTAAGAAAAAAGAGTACAAACGCTCTTTAACTCCTCCTGATTTGTACACGTGACTCTGCTCATGAATACTTCTGGATTCTGAGCGTCACAGAGGGGTGGATACTTCAGGATCCAGAGTTGTTGTGATTTGCCTCGTTAAAACCTTTGGCTATGGAAAACCCAGAGGGAAAAACCATAGCTAAGGGAAAATAGTACAAATTCCCTCAACTCCACCTAATCTGTAAAAGCTCTTAGGCTTTCAGATCTCTTAGGCTTATCTCATCACTCCTATTTACAACATTCCGAAAATATACACATTACAAATATTATCACCTTTAAGCAGCTGTTGGATCCATAAACTCTGGAGAGGTGAGCTAAGTTACGTCGTCTCTGATGTGGTCTTCAGACTATGTGGTCAGCTCCACAATGCCAGCCTCTATCCCAGTCATCACAGGGATGTGATGTACCATCAGGCGCCCTCAATACACCATAGGTGTGATTCTGGAATTGTGAGGATCTCGAAATGATAGGATGATGTTGCCTCCATAAGTTGCTTTGCAGATCTGCAGTAGATGGCCATCCCACTGTGGGTACCCGTTCTGTGATTTCTCAGTATAGGGATCGGACCTGTAACCTGCATTGCATAAACTTGGAGGATGATACTTTATAATGTAAGTCCAAATCTTTTGACCATTGGAGGAAGCACAGAAGGCTTAACTCCGGTCTAATGGCCCTTTTAGGTGCCAACTATCTCTGGCTAATGAGTTTACTGCAACTGCTTATCGGGACGCGTGCAGTTAGCCAGGAGTGCATAATTACACTTAGATAAGGGACTTTAGGACCAGTTATATTCTCCTCCTCTTCCAGCGATCGGAAGGGTTCTTATTGTACATCCATAGAGTGTACTAACATAGGTGTACTTTGGATGACAATAGTCCTTTTAATTTCTCCAATGCACTTCTGGGCGTATGTAACGTGATTCTATGAGCCATGACTTTATATTTGCCTAGGTCTTTTTATTTCATGTTTAGAAGTCAGGCTTGAACAGATGTTTTCATTTTTCTCTTCAGGAGATCCGATGAGATTTTAGTTATTTACAGCTATGATCTCAAATCATGCTCTTTGCGCAGATGCATAGACAACCCTCGATAAGAATCATTGCTTTGTCAAGCGATTCTCTTGGTTGTACATTATTCTTATTGTTTTTCTTCAATAGAATAGACGTCCCGAAGTCTATTCAGGCATTTAAGGAAATATGGAAAGTATCTTTACCAAGATATCCACGAAGGTATGCTGT
Organism: Scilla litardierei; assembly: GCA_030789695.1. NCBI lineage: Eukaryota > Viridiplantae > Streptophyta > Magnoliopsida > Asparagales > Asparagaceae > Scilla > Scilla litardierei. The sequence continues at coordinate 8,275 of JAULAV010004168.1, read as the reverse complement.
CACAACATCCAATAACAGCTTATCCAAAATTTTCCTTCGTCAAATCGTAAGGTATTCGCTTTTGATAACTTAGGGAGCCTGATGCATCATTTATGAGGCATGCTCATTTCAATTTGTTCGATCCCTAGTTTCACCGAAATTTTCCTTGGGCTATAGGTTGTACTTTATAGCATACTATTTTGTATTTATTTTTTCTTATGTGTGCAATACTTTATTTTATCCACAGGTTTGACACATTTTGGTGTCTGGACTTCAGGTCCGAACATTTCACGTTTCATAAGTGAGTCCAGCTCATCTTTTATTGCATCGTTCCACATTTGGCCAATCTCTACATTTGCATTTTAGCAACGGAGTATGGAACGATAATTTATAAACATCATCGCTTTTGCGATATATATGGCAATATGATACGTGAATACATTGTCGACAATTTATATTCTATCTGTCCAACACCTCCCCAGTACGTACAATAATTACTTTCAATTTCAGTTTTTCCCGGTAGTTCCTCTGCAGTGGATTCCGGGAAGGGTGAGGGTGTGAATAAGAGTTCATTGTCCTGTGGTAGTATTGTCGTAAGGTCTCCAGGAGTTTCTGTCTTTGGAGCCTAGTGGTCTGCCTCTTTTCTATTGAGGATCAGCCACTTCTGCTGCTGGTGGATTGCATCCATTCTCGGGGATGTCAATCCTAGCTGGAGTTTTTGTAGCAAGGATGTGTGATTTGACAATCTTCTGGTTGTCTGTAAATGAGTCCGGTAACTGGTGAACATTGTTCTATATATGGAGGATCGTCAGGATCTCATCTTTACATTATTTTGTTACCAGATCATGGTGGGTCAAACTTTTTGTATCCCACGTTATAATTTTCTTTGCACCAGATTTCTCAGTGTCTGGGCCTATTTTGGGAAACTAGTCTCATCAAAATCACCGTCTTTAAGATGTGCCATAAATATGTCCCCCGTTTGGGGTTCTAGGTATCTTATAATTGAGGATGAGTCAAACCCTATATGGATACCTAGGCAACGTTGAGGATCGTTTAGGTCCTCTGTGGTGGTGCAATGGGGATTTTAACTACACGACCGAAGATTCTCAGATGAGAAATGTTCGATGGCATTCCATATGCAAGTTGCATTGGAGACACTGACCTCCAGAGGGTCTTTTATTTACGATGAAGCATGTAGAATTTGCATGTCCCCATGCATCCATCGGCAATCGGGATTTAATGGACGTTCAATCCGATGGAGTCTACTTATCAGTGACTCTGCCGACCAATTTTGGATATGAACATGCATCACTATATGTTCTTTTTCTGTTCCCTTTGCTTGACAATACTCTTGAAATGACCGGGAGGTATATTTTCCAACATTAACCAGACTTATTTTCTATATTTGATTGTCTGGAAAATGTGCCATCAACATTTTTATTTTTGTGCCAATAGCTTTGGAAAAGCTAAGTTGCGGGTCTGTAGTAGACACACATACGAATATTCTGAGGATGCATTTATCAGTACAATGAAGTACCGAAATAGTCCACTAGGGGTGGAATTTTTTCACGTCTATCTCCTTATATTCTTTTTGAGGAAGCGTGGAGATTCTTTTTCAACTTTTCGTAGAGATGGCCTTTTGATTAGTTTTCCCTTATAACAAGGATTGCGAGGGAATTCTCCCTTCTGAAGAATCTTCTGGTTCTTCAAGTCATACCCATAGGATAAGATACGTTACATCATCACTGATCCAGGGTGGCCAAGTCTATCATGCCAGAGTAAAAACTTGGCTGATGTCGGGCACTTTAGGTGCTACATTTAATTCCGCTTCCTTTCTCCGAATCTTTGTAAGGTATAGGCCTGTAAGGCCCTCAAAACGTTCAAGTATAGATTTTACTCCTTTTTATTGAGATGTTACCTACAGTAATTTGTTTTTATTTACATTTGCTGTTTCCAAATGGAATCCGTTGAAACGGATGTCCTTTAAACTTAGAAAGTTTCTTTTGGAATTCAGAGAGATTAGTGCTTCCTTTTGTTTCTGTGTCATTTGGGGGCAACAGTGTTGCGTTCCCTGGATCTTCAATATGGCCCTGATATTGGGCTTTGTATTGAAAAATATATGCGTTTATTGTCTACTAATCAGTAATGAGAGCAGTTTCATCTATTAAGAGATGAATTATACATGCACATTTTCAGAGAAAACATTTTCATTCAAAATCAAATAACATAATATGAAAGCACTCATAACATGAAATGTTCTAAACAGTTTGCTAAGATAAAAATAGAAGACTAATCAAGCATGTCATCATGTTCGAAGTCGTCAGCTATAAACTTGACTGGAGAATCAGAGGTCATCAGTTTTGTTTCAGCTTTATTTTTCTTGTTCTCTTTATACAAATCCTGGAGATGCTATGGAGTTCTGCACACTCGGGACCAGTGGCCTTTCATGCCACAGCGATGGCACTGGTCTTTCCATTCTCTCTTGGGTGGGGTGCATCATCTCTATTTTTGTCATCTCTGTGCCAGGTGAACTTCCGCTTACTTTCATTTCTTCGTTGCTGGACTTGGCCCCTAGCCCTTTTGTTCTGTCGCCTTTTTTGTGGTCTTTCTTTCTTTTGTTGTCCCTCTTCTTTCAAGAAGAAGAGGCATTATGAGATTCTGGGAGGACGGCAGTGCCGGGGGCGCAAAATGTAGTGGCGAAGAGAAGCTCTCTGTTTTGTTCAGCCATGAGTAAACATGACAGCAGCTCAGAATACTTGGTGAACTTTCGTTCACAGTATTGCTGCATAAGTATCGCATCTTTCTCATGGAAAAACGTGTATGTCTTTTCCAGCATGCGATCTTCTGAGACTTTTCACCACACAACTTCAGGCGTGAGGTGATGCTAAAAAGTGCTGAGTTGTACTTAGCAATGGATTTAAAGTCCTGCAGTCTCAAGTTCTCCCACTCATATCGTGCCTTTGGGAGTATAACATCTTTCTGATGTATATACCTATCCTCAAGGGCAGTCCATAGCTCAAGTGGATCTTCGACCGTAAGGTATTCAGCCTTTAGGGTCTTGTCCATATGGCGGCGAATATAGATAATGGCTTGCGTCTTTTCTATATCGCTTACATTTTCATTATTAGTCACAGCAGAAATGAGGGACTTAGCGCGCATATGAAATTTCTTATCGAGCTGCAAGCTCAGATAGTTTCTGCCTGATGCATCCATTACTTCGAAATCGACACTTGCAATTTTAGCCATGTTATCTAGCAGAGCACAAATATGTATGAATTAATTATTTAAACACAAACATTTTCATACAGATGCAATTTTAATATGAATGGCTAATTGCGTGGATCGACCAGTCCCACATAAAAAGAGTCCAAAGTCCCATTACAGTCCATATTACACAAATACAAGCTTTAAAAAGAAATTACAACTTTGGAAACCCCTACGAGTCCCATATAAGATCTTCAGCTTCAAATGTGGCCTCCGTCTCCATGGAAAATGGTCTTCGGTCTTGGACAGTTACATAATTTCCTCACTACAATTTCTCTCAAAAATAAAAGAAAAGTGCAGGAAAATAAAATGTGGTACTTAAACAGCCGATCCAAAAACCACGATTAGCCATCCATGCAGAAAATTTGTGCTCATTAAACATTTTCATCAGACATTTTCATCACAGGCATCACAGGCATTTATATTCACAGAGAGGGATAAACAATTTAATTACTTAATAATTATTGGACCACTGGGCAACGTCATACACAGTTAGGTTAGCTAACTAACGGCAGAGCGGTCGCATGATCTTCCTAATTATTAAGTTTTAAAAAATGCACAACCATACACAGTTTATCCACAGAAAAAGCCAGAATGATGCAAAGCATATATTAATGATTTTACGGAAGAAATCATTTAATGCAAGGGTTGTGCCAGTTGGGTTTATCCAAAAATATTGGAAAAGAGCCCAACAATTAAACATGTTCTTCGTAAAAGGAAAGAGTTTTCCTTTTCAATTCATCCCCAAAGCATCCCAAAAGTCCCCTTATAGCCTCATGATTTATCATGATATTTCATGAATTTTTATGTCGCCAAAAACGCCATTTTAATCAATTTTTAGCCCAAACAGCATTTAACGCTTCTTTGTAGCCCTCTCCCTTTTCTCTGAGATTTTCTTTGTATTAGTAGGCTTGCGGGCCTGAGGCCCGCAGTTCACTTGCGGGCTTCAGGCCCGCAAGGCAAAACAGAGATTTTTTTGTGTTTTGCCTGCGGGCCTAAGGCCCGCAGACTGCCTATGGGCTTCAGGCCTGTTGGGCCGTTTTCCATTTTTTTTTGTTGAATTTGGGCTTCAAGCCCAAGGAGAGTGGGGCGGCAGCTAGGGTTAGCCGCCGCCGCCCATGGATTGCCGTCGGCGACGGCAAGAGGGGGGAGGGAAGCGGCCGCCCCCCACAGGGGGGTGACGGCGGCGTAGAGCCCCCCTCAGGGGGAGGGGGGTCAGCGGTGGCGTAGATCCGCCCCCCCTCAAGGGGGTTGCAGCAGGTGGCCGCCCCCTTTCGGGGGGTCGACGATGGCCCCCTGCTTCAGGCGAGGGGGCAGGGGCGCGAAGCGACGACCCCCCGCTTTAGGGGGGTGGGGCGCAAAGCGGCGGCCCCCCGCTTCAGGCCGGGGGGCGGGGGCATGACGGTAGCCCCACACATCGGGATGGGGGACAGGGAGCGTAGCGGCAGTCCCTCGCTTCCGGGGGGGCACGGAACGCTGCGGCAGCCCCCCGCTTCCGGTGGGGGACGACGACGCAGCGGGATTTACGCATGTGAAATCATATTAAAAATACGATTTTTAGACGATGAAGTTCGTCGGTTATAGGCTATCAGCAATTCCCATATCGATCTTGCGAGATCTATGGGTAGATCTATCATACATATGATAAAAACGATGTTTGTAGCGGGATTTACCTCTATATCCGTCCTCCAGATATAGCGACGGTTGAACAAAGCCTATGCGGATGACGATGCTCAATTGAGGAAGCCTTGCACCGCGCGCGTGGATCTCCCGTCTCCCTTCGCCTTCGCAACGATCGAAAATTTTTGTAGAAAAATTTTAGAGGCTCGTGCTGAAAACGTGTTATGAATCAACTACTGGGGGAGGAACTCCCAGCCCTTTATTTATAGGCAGAATAGGAGAGTAGGAAGATAGGATACATAGATATGGGCGTATCTCTAAGATACCTGCAATCCTAACCAACTCTGGTATTTCCATTCACAACAAAATAATGTTTTTTAGAATTTAGGGGATATTTTTGTATTTTTTTCTAATTTTTCTGAGCTCCTTTTTGTTGAAGCCCATTAACTTGTTTGCATTCTTCCCGGTAACCCGCCTGCGTTAATTCTTAAACCCATTACCCACTTTATAATTTTAACCCTAACCCTTTTTATTTAATTCTCTCTCTTCTCTTTATTTCTTAGCCGACCTCCCCCCGCCCCCAACAATATGATCTTTCTCTCACTGTCCCTCGCTTCATCTCTTGCTGCACAACAGATGGCAGAGATGCCACGGCATGGATGCAGACCATGCCGCCACTCCTCAGCCGTTACCAAATGTCTTCGCCGTGTCCTCCTCAATTTCAAATCTTCCTCTTCATCTCAAGTAAACCCTAACATTTTTCTCCCAAAATTTCTTGTGATTTTGGTTTCCAGAGTTCAGGTCTTCTTCTTGTGCTTCCGATCTTTCTCATTGACTCTTCCATTCACATGAAGCAGCCATAACAAAATATGGTAAAGTCTTAGTCGACCCACTTGTCTCTGGTGAACGATAGATTCCTTAAACTCCATTTTCAAGCCTTGATAAACTAGACCAAAGTTTTACATTGATGGTGGTTGATGTGGGAAATCCCTTGACCATGTGTGTGTTATTCTTAAATTTTAAGTTGGAAATTTAAATTTTGTAATCTAACTAAGTATACATAGTATTGATGACATATATGATCATTGGTTGGTTGTTGTTAAACCCTTGGGCCGACGCCCGAGGGAATATTTCAGATGGAGCCAGAGCCAACCAGGCCCACGCGAAAAGCTTGAAGCTAACCCAATCAAAGCCCACGTGTCATTTTTCCGTTGGACTTCCATCGCCCCGAATGTACGATCGATAATGGGCTTATAAATAGCTGAGGCGTGGGCGATGGTTACCCCTATTAAGGAGGGAGGATCGTGGCGCCATAATTGGTGAGCATTATCCTCCCAACGTCACTGAAGAGACATCCAAGGTCTATAAATACACTGAAGATGAACAGAATACGGGGATCCCAATGTACGAGATGATGGGTTTACTGGGCCCTTATGGCTATAAAATTGACGTCTGGCCTAAGTCGGACGGACGACAAAATCAAATCAAGCAGCGAAAAATAGATCTTAAAACATTTTTAAGAAAAGCCATAAATAAATAAACCCTAGCCAGAATCTCTACTATCCTAGGGTTGGGTCCGGCCAACCCCTAAAGATAGATCTATCAAACTATTGCAATTATAAACATAGGTAAATTAAACTACATACCCAGAACTTCGTTTTCGCAGAATATGAAGCGTTGTTTTCAGCAACCATTCTTTGACTCCGAAGCGATGCCCCGATCCGCTTCTCCCAAGCTGAACCGCGTCCCAAGCCAAACCGCGTCCCGAGGCGAGCAACACCCTTATCGTCGAATCAACCACGCACTCTAGAAAGTTTCACCTTGAGTGGATCCTCCGTCAAGACTTCGGATTCGATCTGAACTCCTTCGTAGCTTTCTAGAGCCCGATCAGAATCAAGGAAGAATAAGGGAGAAGATGGAATATTAATTTAATATTAGATCCAAGCTTGCTCACGTTTAATAGAGCTTCTCAGATCTGGAGCTTGGTGCATGTTTCAAGGAGGGGGGTTGGTCCCTATTTATATAGGTGACTGACCCTTCCACTTTTCTACATTTTCGATGTGGGACTAAACGCGGTTGGAGAATTTTCTCAACACACAACATGCATTTTACAAAGGCAATGTTTGGTCAATTAAATCTCTCTAATCATTGATCTCCAAGAGTGATACGATACATCATTGCAAAGAGGGTTGAATGGTGAACGCGTAGGAAAAACAGCGCTCCATTCTGAGTTCGTTTGACTCCTCAAACGATATTCCAAAGTTGGCCAAAAATCACCGTTGGCAAAAAAATCCAGCCGCCAAGGGAAAAAAAGACCTAGGGTTCGTAACCCTTGGTGTGGGGTCCCCCGCAGGGGGCCCCATAAGCCAGCCACACGTACCAGCCCAGCAGAGCGCATGCTCAGCACGCCCCACGCGCTCCAGCCCAGCAGAGCGCGTGCTCAGCACATGCTTGCAACGCATGCTGGCAGGCAGGCCCCGCCTTCATTTAAGCGGGTGGCCCCAGACCGCCCCTGGGTCGCTCCCAGGGTGCCGGGGCTCGACCCAGGTCGCTTGCATCACCTCTAGTTTCACTTACTAACTCAGCTTTCAGCTTCTCTCTCATTATAATGATGTGTCCCTTTGCTGAGGTACCCAATAATGGGGTCCATCCAGTATGCTTTATTGTAAGAAGCACCTTACCCTTGCAATACTAACAACAACACACTTGAGGGGGGTGAATAGTGTAATGGCAATAAATTGTGCAATTAAATTTAACTTGCAAATGCGGAATAATAAATGCAAGAGGAATTAATTACCACAATAAATTCAAATGCAAACGTAAACGTAAGATATAATCCAGGTTTCCCAAACTTGGGTACATCCAGCCACACCAATATTCAGTATATTTCCCACAAAGAGAAGTGAATACAAATCCCACAAATAAATATCTCACCAAGAGGATTTTGTACTACACTAGAACCCAACCAACCCTACACAAGGGTCAAACTCCCACATAGAGAATTTCTAACTCACACTCAGAGAATTAGGGTTAGCCCTACACTAGGACACCAAACTCCCACAAAGAGAGTTATTCCCACTCAGAGAATATCATATTCCCACTAAGAGAAATTACTCCTACAAAGAGAGTGACTAATTCCCACAAAGAGAATTAGTGAAACAAAGAAACACCAAGTAAACCAAATACTCTTACCTATGCCTTGAGATGTACTTACTCATAAATGAATGCAAGGCATGTAAGAGTATCTCCAAGTGTTGAGATTTGCTTGAAAGCACTTGGATGATTTCCTTGAGCTTGACTTCAATGCATGAAGAGGAGAAAGAGATTAAAGAGGGAAATGAGAGAGTTTGAGAGTGGTTTATTTAAACTCTAATGATTTTTCAATAGCATCAAGAAGTTCTAATGAACTCAG
>JAULAV010004162.1:0-25080 GCA_030789695.1 Scilla litardierei | reverse complement strand
CCGGCTTTTCGAGTTAATTCCACGGGATTGGGATATGATGCGACACATCATATTCCTTCCAGGGTGTCCTAGTCTATTGTGCCAGAGTTGGAATTCTGGTTGATTGTCGCACTTCTGGTGCTCGAGTGTGTTTGCTTCCATTGCTCTTATCCTTGTATGGTAGAGACCCGACGGGAGTCCCTCAAAATGCTCAACGGTGGTTTTAGCACCGTTTTTATGAGACGTTACATACAAGAATTCTCTGTTTTGTTTACTCACCGTCTCAAGGTGGTATCCGTTTAAACAGATATCTTTAAAGCTTAACAGATTTCTATGAGAGCTAGGGGAGAAAAGCGCATCTTTATTCGTAGTTGTGTTTTGTTGGGAGCATAAAACGTGCTTCCCCTTATCCTTCAATAATTCCTGATGGACCAGAGGTTGTATTCACGGTTCCATCGTATTTATCTATGCTTTGGAAAAAGCAAATGTCTTGGAGGATCATGTGCCTAAAGGCACTGTCCACTAGGCATTTATTATCCATCTAATTTTAAGAGAAAAAACATAGCAGTAGAAGGCACAACAAAAAGATTTACTACTAATAATTATTCAACATCTGAAAATTCATCCAACATGCTAGAAATCAAAACAACCAGATAGTAAATTGTTTTTTCAAAATTACAATGCATAGAAAGTAGATAATGCTTCAGTCGAGCAGGTCATCGTTTGAGAGTCCTCAGCGATGAACCTGATTGTTGCCAGGTCTTCTTGTTCCACCAGGTTTGTCTCAGCTTGCTTCTGGCTAGCTTTGTACAAGTCCTGTAGGTGGCGTGGACTCCGACAATTCCTGGACCAGTGTCCATTCATGCCACACCTGTGGCACTTATCTTCCCAGTCCTTTCTGGGGGCAGATGTCTGGCCGTCGTCTTTTCTCTTCCACACATTTTTCTTCTTTCCCTCATTGTTGGTTCTAAGAGGGGGTCCTCTAGCCTGCTTCTTCATTGCCTTACCCTTCTGGGGTTTGCCTTTGAAGTTGCTCCTCTTCTTCTGGGAGGAGCTGTAATGCGCTTCAGGTGCATGAACAGTGCCGGTAGGGCATGAGTTATGGGTGGCCAGAAGTAGGTCTATGTTCTGCTCTGCCATCAGAAGGCATGAGAGAAGCTCTGAGTATTTTGTGAACTTTCGTTCACGATATTGTTGCATTAGTATAACATCCTTCTCGTGAAAGGATGTATACGTCTTCTCTAACATGCGCTCCTCCGTCACTTTTTCACCACACAACTTCAGGCGTGAGGTGATACTAAAAACTGCCGAGTTGTACTCGGCGATAGACTTAAAGTCTTAGAGACAGAGGTTCTCCCATTCATATCGCACTCGGGGGAGTATAACATCTCTTTGATGTTTATACACATCCTCGAGGGCGGTCCGTAACTCATAAGAATCTTCCCCCAAACAAGTTTTTCTTGAAGATTAAGATGTATAAATTGAAGATGGAGGAGAGTGCAAATTGAAAAGTAATCAGAACACATTGATGAGATTGTAGCCTCAACTATAAAGTTTTGAAACAAATATTGACGAGAAGGATATGGCTATTTTCCTAATAAAGACTCCTCCACCTTCCTAATAAAGTTGCGGATACTGGGGGCGAAATAGGGGGACGTCGAGGGGACGTAGCCGGGGAAGATTCCTACAAAGCAACTCGAAAAACAACATGAAAAAGGACACCTTTTTCTGAATACTAAACTCTAAGGTACTCTTCTCCAACGACCTTGTCTTCCACCTTATAATTCTCCTCCACAGCTCGGTCTGGGGAATTGCGTATCGGCCTCTCTGTGAGCCATACCGATCCCACTGAGCGTCCTTCAGATCCGCTCTGATTTAGGCATCAGACGGGACTTGGTCGAATCCAAGGTATGACCCCCCCAGACGAGCATTCTCGTCTGTTCAGGTCAAGGAGATCCAGTTGCATCGAAGCTAACCTTCGGTACCCTATCAGCCCGGAGCCGAACGTGCTCGCCCCCAAGCCCGTTCATCTCCACCCATACGGAGGTTTTCGCTTTATCGAGGACTCTCTTCGGTACGCTGACGATCAGACCCGCATGCTCGTTGCCAAGCCGAACGAGCTACTCCCCATTCCCGGAGGCCGCACGTGTCCCACGTGATCACTTTGACCTCCCGCCCTTCCAGTCAACCAACTGTTGGACTCAACGATCTAGGATATTTGGTTTGATGATGACAAATGTGTGCGAACTATTTAACATGTGTGCTAAGTGTGTTTCAGGAATGACAAAGCGGTAAATTTCAGCCGGTGGAGAAATTGCTCTCCACATAGCCAATGGACTTGGTCAAAGAGCTATACACCTAGCAATTTGACTTGGCCAATGTGTGGAGATATGAAAATCAATTAACAAGATTTGCAAAGATTTTTCCATATCCAATTTGAATTGCAAATCAAATTCCATGGCTATCTTTATCCGATTCAAACTCAAAATCAATTTAGTGATTTCCTCTGATCATATCTCTTTCAAAAACCCTAACTCCCATATTATAAAAACCCCTTCCATCTATTGCTTCATAGAGGCGCATGCGGCAATCAAAGGGCAAAAAAAATTTTCATGGCCGAAATTTGTTTTGTGCTGCCGAGATCTTTGCAAAAGAAATTCTGGAAAAAAATCTCCAAGCACTTCTTTTTATTGGTTCCCTTCACAAATTAATTTCACATTTTGTTTTGCAGACTTCAAAAGAGAGGTGTTATTTTTGTGCAAACATTTTTGTTGTTGAAAACTCAAAAGACCCTGGCCGAAAGTTTTTGTTGAAGAATTCTTTGTGCAACCGAATTATCTCCCCCTTCTTCCTTTTGAGAAGAGCTGGAATCAAGGCACGGCATTATTTTTTGATTAGAGCCCTTAAAATCTCAGAGCCAATCAAATTCCTTTTTTTAAAGGGCCTCTCCAAAAACCCAAGCAGCCGTAACTTTGAGGAATCTCATTTATTTTAAGGGCGCCATATTTGTTAGTGTTTTTTAAGGGGATAGCCGCACTTCATGAATTCCCCAAGAGCCGAAGTGTTCTTTTAAGAAGGGCCGAAAATTGATTTGGATGAGACATAGCCGCATTCTTTATTTGTGCAGATCACAATTTCCAAAGGCCGGCCACAATTTATTTTGACTGCCAACAAATTTTTGGAGGGAGGGCTTGTTCCTTTCTTTTTGTCGCAACTCATTTCCTTTTGTTTTAATTAACTAAAGATTAATCCTCTGCTCTCTTTAGTTTGCAGGTTCCCTCACGTGGGGCTGTCGAAATTGTGATAAGAAAGGGGCGCACAAATATTTGTGTTTTCCCCAAGGCAGCCGAAATATTGTGGAGCCGCATGTTTTGATTGACATCATCCGCAAGTTCCAAGGGGCCGAATCTATCAAGGACTGAGGGAAGTACCAGAGGCCGAAATTTTCAGGGTGTTCGTTGATGTATTATTGAGGTGCTGAGGTGACGTGACGAGACGACTACTAGCCAGACGACTTCTGCCCTGTGCCGATTGACGAAGACTACGCCGCTACACAAACTGAGCTTTCTAAACTCTATTGTTTATTATTTTGTGTAGTAGTTGCTAGATCTTCGTAGGGGAAACTTTACCATCTTTGGGGACTATTTTGGGACTTGTCTGGTTGGGGCTAGACAAGTGGGACCCAGCTAGTTTGGGACTAGCTGGTAGAAAGCATTACTAGGATTGATAGTGAGAGAAAACACAGTGAGTGGGGTACTGAGAGCCTGGCGAGTGTAGAGACATAGAGGGTGCTCTGAGCGTGCTCTAACTTGTGGTTTTGTACCTATTGCGCTATTCAATACTAGTTCTGCTTTGGGGGCTGGAGTAGGACGTTGGGACGACCGAACCAGGGTAAATCTGATGTGTATTCTGTGTCTGCATTTTATTTACCATGTTGCTGCTATAACTGCGTGTGCTTATTCGTGGGTTGCATGAATTATTTTTATAAGCCTATTCACCCCCCCTCTAGGCTAGGATCCAGATCCAACACCAACATGTGGTGAGAAAACACCCTGAAACATCTGGCGCCGTCTGTGGAAACGAAGAAGCACACACGTCGAACAATCACACCCGAGAAGATGCGGCCTCGCACCTCCAGGCACAGGAGCGCGGCAGCGGTGACATTAACATCGGGGCCAACCAACGACCGCTTGGGCAAAGCCGCGAGCACCCAGCACCCATCCCGAGCCGAGGAGTCGGGCGCGCCACAGGCAGAGCCAATGGAGATAGATCATGAAGGAGCCAATAGCTACCCCCAGCCCATCTACTTCTCCGAAGAGGGCCTGAAGGAGGTGAAGCTGCCGCACGACAAAGCACTAGTTTTCTCGACCGTCATTGACACCGCCTTGGTCCGACGACTGCTTATCCACACCGAAAGCTCATACGACATCCTATTCATGTCAACCTTGGTGAGTATGGGGCTGCGGGCTGAAGACCTGGAGCCTTGCTCCGGGCACGTGGTGGGCTTTACGGTCCACTCCACACCCATCGTAGGGATAGTCTGCCTCCCCGTCATGCTCGGGGAGCCGCCCAACTTGACCACACTGACAATAAAGTTTGTTGCCCTGAGGATCGGGTCAGTATACAACGGGATCATCGGTCGGCTGCTCCTCAATATGGTTAGGGCCATTGTCTCAACCCTCCACCAAATGGTCAAGTTCTGGACCCCGAGAGGAATCGGAAAGATTAGAGGTGACCCAGCGAAGCCTAAGATCTGCTACCAGCTGACCGGCGAGGAGCACGATGTGAAGCGGTGCAACCAGATGGACCTTCTCGACCAAAGAGACAGGCCAGTAACTCAAGACCCACTCCTGTGGAAGAGCCAGAACTCATTCCCGTCACGGACATAGGCGACAAATTCGTCTCCATCGGATCAGAACTTGACCCGATCTTAAGGGGCAAGTTGATCGGATGCTTGGAAGCCAACCTGGACATCTTCGCCTGGTCGCCCGACGACATGCTAGGTGTGGACCCCCAAGTAATCACCCACTAGTTACGTGTCGACCCTAACTTTACGCCGATCAGGCAGAAAAAGAGAAACTTAGGTGACAAGAACATGAGGGCCGCATCCGAGGAAGTGAAGCGCCTGCTCGAAGCAGTCTTCATCCGAGAAGTCTGGTGCCTGATGTGAGTTTATATTTTATATATTCACGCCGTCTTCTTTGTGATTTGCCGTTGTTTTCCGTCGTTCCATACCCTTTCTCTTGTGATTTTTAGTTTTCTTTCACTTCTTTGTGTTTTTGTGTAAATGCAGGAGATTGCCAGCGTTGAGAACGTATAAAGAAGATATCATGAGTCCCCGGATCAACGGGAGGAGTCACGCACGATCCAGAGGGCCAAACGATGAAGAAATCCATATGTCAGTCCTCAACCGATCGGTTGGACAGAGCCAACCGATCTGTTGATGCACGGGTATCTGACCCGGACATGAGTTGAAGAGAAGAGCAGCTCACCCGATCGATTCAGCGATCGGGTGAGATCGACAGAGCTCTCTGTCTTTTTTAGCTTAATTTCAACCGATCGGGTGATATCTCACCCGATCGGTTCACCGGGAGCTGAAAATCCCAAATTCTCAAACCGATGGCGCCACCCGCTCAGCTCAGCGTCCGGTTGAAGCATCTGAAGCCCGATGGCAAAAGTGACATGCAGCTCACCCGATCGGTTGATTCTTCAACCGATCGGGTGGCCGTGATTCCTATATATAGTTGGCCGCGATTCCTATATATAGTTGACCTAGGTTTTCCTGAAACGGAGGTTGTTATTTTTTTCTGTCTTTTTTTGGCTTGTGACGGCTGGAATTTTATTGAATCTTGTAAGTCTTCCGATTATCTTGAAACTTTAACATAGTATTAATATCATTACTAGCAATTGTTTTATATTGCCTGATCATGATTTCTACCGTTGAATTTCGTTTATATTGTGTTTTTACCATGAATTGTGAGTAGTTCCCAAATCTACGATTTTGGTGGAAACCCCTTCGTGGGTTCTCCCTAGAGCGACTATATGAATATGATTTTGATAGGGTTTAGGAATTTAGATGGTTAAGCGGGGTGTTTCATTGTCATTGACGGGAGAAAGACCGCCTCTGACCGTCGGGCCAAGGGGGAATAAAACTGGTGTTTGACTCCCTAGCCACAGCTCACGCTCTTAGCGTAGACATCGAATCCTAGCGCGTGGAAACGGCAGGATGAGATGTTGGGAGTAATCGTTGTGAGCTTAGTGCTCCCGGAGTCGGCCGGTGTTAATGGACATGGAAATGCCCACTGACCGAACCCGGGTAGACCTAGCGTATCATCTTGGGCACCGACCGGAATATCGGGCCCATGGGACGCTAGGTATCACTCTTAGAGGCAACGTCTCACCACTAAACCCTAATATCCAATCGTAATACTACTCGTCGGTCTAATATAGAGGACTCATGATAGGGCAAAAACCGAAGTCCTGGATTCCCTTTTATATAATTACATCCTTCGTATTCATATTCTGTGACAACCCACCGATCGTTCGGGCTAGCTCACCCATCGGGTGAACCGGTTCCTTCTTGACCCAAGCACAACACATGCCTCCCTGAGTTCGACCCCCAAGCCACACTACAACACCGTGCACTTGCGGTTATAAATATTTAAATCTGGTATCCCCGATCCTATTGACTATAGTGCCAAATCTAGGGGACGTCAAGCTTTATGGCGCCGTTGCCAGGGAGGCAACGTGCTTGTTTATTTTAGGACCCAGTGAACCCTTGAGACTAGTTCACATCCTCACCTCGCGATAATTTTCGCATTCTACATTTTTAATTTTTATTTTTATTTTTTGTTTTATATTTTTGATTTTTTTGTTTACTTTCATTCTTCACGGGTGTTTCTTGTTTTTCATGCGCAGGAATACAAGAAGTCTTGACGACTTGATTCCTCTTGACCCAGAAATTAACGCCATCATGAGGCATCTGAACGCAGAGAGGAGAAGATGGGAAGAAGCTGAAACCATGAGAGAGAAAACTCCTCCCTAAAAGTTCATGCTGAAGTACTCGATGCTATCCATCGGGTCCACGTCTAGCATCCAACCTCCGGCTATCACGGCCGGGAGTTTCGAGCTAATGCCATCATTAGTGACGTGGATCCAACAGGATCAATTTTCAGGGACACCGATGGAGAGCCCGATTGATCATCTGGATTCATTTTTAGAGAAGTGCAAGACCTTCCGAATCAACGGGGTGTCGACTGATGCAATCCGGCTCAGATTATTCCCGTTCTCTCTGCGGGATAAAGCCAAACAATGGCTAAAGGGGAAGGACCCCAATACTTTCTCGACTTGGGAGAAGCTGTCCAACGCCTTCTTAAACAAGTTCTTTCCCCCCGGGAAAGACGATGAAGCTGAGGAGCTAGATCTCCTCCTTCTCCCAAGCCAGCCACGAATCCCTGCACGAAGCTTTGACGAGGTACAAAGAGATGCAGCGCAGATGCCCTCACCATGACCTTCCCAAGTGGAAGATCATAAATCTGTTCTACAATGGGTTGAGGGATGATCTGAAATCTTCGATGGATGCCGCGACTGGGGGGTCCTTTATGTCGAGAAATGAGGAAGATGCTGGTAACATTCTGGAGAACATGGCATCAAATAATGAAAGGGGTGTGATGAGCGGGCCACGCCCAGATCTGGAGGTATGCACAGAGTCGAAGAGGTCACCAAATTATCTAGCAAATTCAATTTGCTATCTACCCAGATCTTTGCATTTATGGTGGGAGCTGGAGGAGCCAATACCCAGCAAGTAGCTGTAGTGGAAGCTGAAGTCCTGAGAGACTTCGATGGTGGTGATATCTCACCACCAGTGGATCAGGCGAGCGCCCTATTCTATAACCCGACGGGTAATGCGTCATATCCACCAAGGACTAGCTCAAATCTGGCTTATTCTCCCAATAACCGGAACCAATCGAATCTGAGCTATAGGACACCATATCAGCTGCCCCCGCAACCTCAGCAACAATTGTATCAGCCACCTCGCCAGCAGCAGCAGTCGTACCAGCTGCAACAACAGCCCCAGCAGATGTATCAGCAATATCCCCCGAGGAATCAATAGCCCCCTCCGCAACCGCAACCATATAACCCAAACAGGGTAATCTCTCCGATCGAGGGCCTCCTGACCCAATATATAACGAACCAGGAGAGGACGAACCAGCAGCTGAAGATGGGACAGAAGAACCTGGCCGATCAAGTAACCCAGCTGGGTTACAAGTGGCAAATCTTCAGAGGGCTCAGAGCCAATTGTTGGGCCAGCCGGAAGTAAATCCTAGGGGGCCGAATCAGACATTGGCGTTGACGCATGACCATGCCAATGTGTCTGTGATAGTATTGAGGAGCGGCACTCAGATTCCAACTAGGGTGCCTGCTAAAGAACCCGAGGCTCCATTGCTCGATGGGCAACCAAATGAAAAAGCAAATGACGATGGAGCTTCGTCATCAAGGACCATGACTCCGGAGGGAGTCTCTGAGGAAGAGAAGAAGAAGAACGAAGAGGGGAACTTGAGAGTCTTCAAGCCCGTGGTGTCGTTTCCCCAACGACTTGCCAAGGCGAAGATTGATGAGAAATATGGCAAGTTCTTTGATATGATCAAAGACTTGAGATTGCAGATCCCCTTCCTCGAGGCTATAAAGACTATCCTTTCCTATGCAAAATTCTTTAAGGACTTGGTGACGAGAGGGTCAAGGAAAGAAAAAGTCGTCCTGACTACGGAGTGCAGCGCTCTGATTCAACGAGCGAATCTGCCCAAGCTCAAGGACCCAGGGAGCTTCTCTATCCCATGTTCGATTGTAGAGGTGAAGATTAATAGGGCGCTCGTCGATTTGGGAGCGAGCGTCAGTCTGATGCCTCTATCGTTATGTAAGAGGATTAGAATGGGGGACCTTGAACCCACCGGTATGACACTTCAACTTGCTGATAGAACAGTCAAATACCCGATGGGGATTATGGACGACTTACCAGTAAACGTCAGGGGGTGCATGTACCGGTAGATTTTGTTGTGCTGGACATGCCGGAAGACAATCATACCCCGATCATCCTCGGGAGGCCCTCCATGGCGACCGCTGACGTCCTTATTGATGTAAAGAAAGGGAAGCTGTCCCTAAATGTGGGCGATCAGAAGGTCGAATTTGATTTGGGACTATCTATGAAGCATCTGTATGAGGAGCAAAGTTGCAATGTACTGGAAGCTGAAGAGGAAAGTGTAGTAGAAGCTGGAGCTTGGGAGATCATCTCGAGGAACCCCCCTGATAGCTTGGGGAGCCTGGAGGAACATGCTGGGTTGGAAGAAGAAGATGTAACCGGAGAAGTGTTTTCCTCCGTGACGACCCCTCCAGGATTCCAAAAGGCTGCTCCGACGAGAAGAAAAGGAAAAGAGCCCATGGGGCTCACTGCTGAGGAAGTCTGGATCCTACAAAAAGTGGCGGTCGATACCAATGTGAGGGAGAAGCCCCCAGACACCACCAGCGGGAGGATCATCGAGAGCGTCTACTTATCACCACGGTCTACACCAAGGGCCACCACTTTGAAAGCTGAAAGGATGCCGATCCATGGGCATCACCCGCATCAACCACCTTGAAATTCATATACCGGGAGTCGAGCAAATGACTTTAAACAACAACGCTTCATGGGAGGCAACCCATGTTCTAAACCTTCGTCGTTATTTTTAGGAGTAGTTTTCTTATTTTTGGTAAATAAACAATGCTATGGGGATAATCATTGGGAGACTTAAACGAATTTTGTGTTTTTGCAGGAAATTGCCCTCAACCGATCGGGTGAAGTATCAACCGATCGGTTGAGACGTATCTGAAAGATGGACGTATCAAGCAATCAGTCAACCGATCGGTTGGCATATGAGGCAGACCGGGTGGAAGATCGGGTGACACGGCAGAACTCTCGGGAAAACTTGGGATTAAATCAACCGATCAGTTGAGCTGAAGCCGTGGTCGTGTCGCTGTCCGGGTGAAGTCGACAGTGCTCTCGGGAAAATTGTTAAGCGGCCGACCGATCGGGTGAAAACTCACCCGATCGGTTCGCCTGTAGCTGCCTTCCAACGAAATTTTCGAAAAATAACCCAACTAATCGGGTGAGATCTCACTCGATCGGATCGACTTAAACCCTATAAATACCCCTCCCCTTCACCCGATTCATTTCTCACCCGACTCATTTCTCACCCGACTTCCAGCTTCCTCCGTCGTTTCGATTTCTCTCTCTCTCTCTCTCTTAACCGGCCAACTCACTCACTCCAACAACTCCCAAATCTCTCTTCCCCACTTCCTCCATCTCCCTCTTCATCAATCCCACTCCCATCCACCCCACTCAACCCCAATTTCGCCCTAACCCTAAATCCTAACCCCCCCCCCATTTCGGAAAATTCTCTTTTTGTTGGATCGACATGCTACGGCTTCACGAATAGATCCATTGCGTTGTGGGAGATCCTTTGCAAGCAAAGAATCACTTCGATATTGGGTAAATTCATTCCTAAGCTTAGCTATGTACTTTACCCAAGTATTTGTATTTTGCTCAATTTGTCGCTTGATTGTGTGCATCTATATCATCTTGCATTTTCATCACACCCACACACTCATGGCCAAGGACAAAGGTAAGGGAATCATGAGGGAAGAGGAGCCGTCTCGTAAGAGACACAAGTCTACACGTCCACATGCACGTGCACCTCCACCTCCCCCTACCCAACCCCCACCCCAACCCATCATTCCCGTTGTGGACCCACAGATGGGACCGCGGGGATACCGTTTCTTGAGTCATGAACACAAAGATTTTTATAATCGACTCAACGAACGGTCACACCTATCCACTAAGTTTGCACATGCCCAAAATCTGATCGATCTCGGAGTTTTCTCCGAGGTTGAGACTCTATTCGCTAACCTAGAATGAGTACCTTTCTTAAACTCCCACGCCCAATCTTAGCCTGCCCTCCACCTAGAATTCCTATCTTCCCTCAAATATGAGGCAGGGTACATTGTCGACTTTTGCGTCCGAAACCGAAACATCCGCACACACCTAAACATAATCAATATCATTTTCGGTTTCCCCATTCTAGGCGGCGACGACATCCGTCCCTATGAATATCACCGTGACTTCGGTGTCGATATTTTTTGGGGTCGCCTCACCCTCCACGACCGATATCCTCGAGGCAAGGCCAAGGCCTCCTCTATCATTCACCCAGTATTTCATCTAGCCCACCACATCTTATTTAGCACTTTCTTTCCCAGGGATGAGTCAGGGACCGTGACTATCCCTGACCTTTTTACTTTGTGGGCTATGACTTTTGATTTTATTCGCGGTGCTGACGGGATAACTTTTGAGGCCCCTTGCATACCTATTAATGGTGGCGCTTGGCTTATTCACAAATTACTTGATATTAGCCGCGCCGGCAAGGGCAAGTATTGTTGCGGGGGCCTCATTACCATATTGCTTCACATCCCCCATTCAGTATCGTTATCCCCCGAGATTTGCCTTGTGCCGCAGGATCTACATATCTAGATCTTGATGTCCTGCGGCACACTCATATGATCAGGCCTCGTGGAGACGGTCGGTTTACCTTCTACTACAGTCACCCCCATGCTCCTTACACCATTCTACCTAACCCTGATCGTATGTCTATCCTTCTTGTGGCAGATTGGACGTTCTCTCCTGACCCAGAGTTTCTAGGGGGTTACATCTTTAGTTCACTATCCCTGACGCACCACGACCACTATCCCATGCTGCCCACTTAGGCGTGTAGGACATCCCTGCATCTAGAGGAGACACCGGGGCTGGCCCTAGTGGCTCCACCCCTGGCTTCTGTCCCTATTGCTTCTGAGGCTCTGACTTCGGCCCTCCTAGGCCTAGCCTCCGGTGCCGGCATGACCACTTCTGCCGGCACCATTTCCACTGTCCGTCTGGCCACTACTTCTACTTTTCGTCGAGCCACCTCTGCCTGTCTCGCTCTAGAGACTGAGTTAGCTTCTCTGCGTGCTGGCGCATCCACCTCTACCTCCTCAGACCCATCCTCTTCTATCTTTTCACATCCATGTTTCCTCGCACTCGAGCGAAACATGGCCACCATTCTTCGCATTCTTACTCACATCCACGGTCCACCTCCAACCACCCCTCCCCCTTCACCTCCTCCATCACCTCCTCGACGATCATCTCCTCCCACCACCACCGCTTCCATTCCCACCACTACATCTCCATACACTACCGTCGACCCCACAGATCCTCCACCCTCCACTTCCATCACCGCATACACTCACCGCAAGAAATTGCCGGTGTGCTCGAGATCACTTCCCTCACCATCCTCTTCTATTGCCGTATCTCACCCATCCTCCATCGCATTGGCCACCATATCTCTCCCACTTGCCATCATCACCTCCACTCCACCCATCGTTCACACCTCCTCCGCACCCACCCACCCACCACCTCGACCCCTTTCTCCACTTCTCAGCACACCCATCACCTCTCCCACCCACTCCCCACCATCTTCTACCGAGGAGGACGAGGACAGTTCCTCTCCTGCATTTTGATTTCTTTTTTCTTTTCTGATCTTCCCTAAGCATATTTCTGCATCACCATTGATCATATCATATTGCTAGCATTGTCATGTTCAGCTTGGGGGAAATCGATTTTTGTGTGTTTTGTCGTATGATGTCGTTATGGTGTGCCTGTTTATATGTGTCGTTTGGGTGTGCTTTTCTATCTTTTATTTTCTTTGTTTCTTTTTTTCTTCTTTTTATTTTTCTATTTCGTTTGTGTTCTCCATGTTTTTCATTATTTTTGAGTCGGTGCATACCCCCCCAATTATCATTGCCTTCCCATATTCACTATTATTGCATTGAGGGCAATGCAAGTTTCAGCTTGGGGGAGTCGCACTTTGTGCGTCAGTTGTGTCTTTTTCTTCGTTTTTGAACCGTTTTTCTTCGTGTTTTTCTTTTTTTCTTCTCTTCTTTTTATTCTCCCTCTCTTAGAGATGACCCCATATGATGAATTGCCTCAAAACCACACACACACCTAGCACGGCTACGATTATCACTTTCACTAACCCTAGGAAGCCGAGTCATATTGCATTTCATGCTTCGTGGGTTCACTTTGCTTTTGTGTGAGTTGTTTGTCGTGACTAGCTAGTGGTATACTTCTACTTTGTGATTTTGATTTATATACATATCCTTGGTTGACCCCTAGATTATCATGCTTCGATTTGAATATGTGGTATTTGCTTCTACTATCTGCTTCTATCTGCATGGTATATATATATATATATATATATATATATATATATATATATATATATATATATATATATATATATATATATATATATATATATATATATATATATATATATATATGATAAAGATGGGATCCGAAACTTGCGGAGGTGAGACTCCGGGCGATGAAGGCGGCTCACTCGGGGATAGCGCGGATGGAGATCCAGTCAGGGCGGCGAGCTTGGCGAAGGGTGCTGAGGGTTCTGATCGGTCTCAGGGCAAATCCCCCCTGTTGGACCTACGTTCGGTGGGGCATGGTAACAGCTCGCGATCCTCCGGCGATTGGACGGTTGTCGACTGCCGTTCGCGACGTGGGAAGTGGGATACCCGGTTGGGTGGCGTCGGGAAATCTAGTTCCGGCCCAGTTCGGCGACATGCCATTGCTGATGGGGAGAGACTGAGACGTAATACCTCTCGCCCTGTGGTTGCTCACAAGGTATTTGATAAAATACCTATGAGATCACCTGTTGCAATCAAGATTAATTCTTCTGGGGCTCGGCAATCTTGGGCTGATGTGTGCTCTAGCATCAGGTCCTATGACATTGATGTTGGTATGAACTACATTCCCCCCATTGCCCAAGAGGATGGTACCTTGATGGCCATGGTCCCGAAGGCTGCTTTGGCAAGGGGGGCTGAGCAGTGGAAGTCCACCTTGGTTGGCTATGTGTTGGGAGAGGTTCCTTTCTATGGGCAAATTTGTGCTTGGGTTGAGAGGCTATGGAGTCTCAAGAAGGGCCTGAAAATTTATAGCCGGGATAATGGCTTCTTTTGTTTCAAATTTCAAGATGAGAAGGAATGTGAAAGGATCCTCCACGGAGGCCCTTGGATGTTTGACGGTCGTCTGGTGGTCCTACAGCGATGGAGTCCAGGGCTCAAACTGGAACGCGACATCCTTTCTTCAATCCCAGTTTGGATTCAACTCCATGGAGTCCCACTGGAGATGTGGACCCTAGAAATCCTCAATTGCATTGCCTCCTTAGTTGGGAAGCCTATTTGTTTAGACAAGCTTACTGCTAAGAAAGATCGCTTGTCCTATGCGCGATGCCTTGTCGAGATCCATGCTAAACAAGCAGTGCCTCCTACAGTGTTGGTGGGAACTGAGGATGGCCCTACGCTCTCCATTCAGGTGAAGATTGAGGGGGAGCCCCCTAGGTGCTCGAAATGCATCTGTTTTGGCCATTCGGCAAATCAATGTCAGGTTGCCGCAGAGCCCCCTTCAATCCAAGGGTTGAAAGAAGGGGCTAGATGTGAGAGCGTGGTTGAGATAACGTCTATCAGTAAAGGAGGAGTGGTAGACATGCAGGCCAGTCCACCGGATTGTGTCTTGCTTGATGAGGCAGCTGAAGTCTGCAGCACTGAGGATATACTACATCCTGCTACTCTGCAGGCATGCGAAGCTACTTTGGGCAATACTGAACAAGCTACTATCGCTGGGATGAAGGTTGGAGAGACATCTCTTCCGCAGGACTCCCCTGCAGATAAGACGATTGCGACTATGGTCAATGGACGGGTGCGGAATGATGGGGGAACTAAGGATGCTCCAGGTGACATTCAAATGACTTCTGCTGTGCTTCGAGATCCATCTTCTTCTGGTGCTTTGCCTGCAGATGCGCCAGTTTCTCAAAAGAAAGCACTTCCTGTGGTTGCGCCTGCCTTGAGAGTTCCTCCAGTGTCTAAGTCTGTAAGTGTACCTCCCCTACCACCCTTACCCTCGCTCATTGCAGATTCCTGCAGCAATGTGATGGATCTTCTCCCTCCGGATATTGCTATGGATAACCCTGAATGGGATCTTGAAGTTGAGGATCAGGTTCGCCAGTCTGTTGATCTCAAGCAAGCAAAAAAACGGCCTGATTGTGTCTCCCTGACTCCCTCAAGGAAGAGCTCTAGGCTTCAAGAGCTTGGCCTGGGGGCGAAAACTAACTGTTGATTAATGAGTGTGTTTATTTGGAATACCAGGGGGTTAAATAATTGTGTGCGGAGAAGGGATGTTCGGGACAGGATATTAAAGCTGAAACCTACGGCTATTATCTTGGTTGAGACTAAGCTCAAGAGTATGGATAAATGTCAATCTCTTGGTTGGCTGAAGGGGTGGACCCTTTTTAATAATTTTGATGCCTCCTCAGGTGGAAGGATAATTATGGGTTTTAATCCCAATGTGTGGAGTGTGGGATTGATGTCTAAGTCTGCACAGCACATATCAATCAATTGCAATAATGTGGGGGGATTCTCTTGTGTCGTCACTGGAGTTTATGGCCGCAATTCTAGAGAAGAAAGGAAGGAGTTATGGAATATGTTGGATGCTGACTGCAGGCATATAAATGTTCCTTGGCTTGTTGGGGGAGATTTTAACAGTGTTCTATACTCTTACGATAAGGTGGGGGGGAGGAAGCTTGATGATAATATGGTGCGGGACTACGAAGATTGCATCACTAGATGTAGTTTACAGGAGCTGAAGAGTAGGGGGAATAGGTTGAGCTGGTGTAACAATCGTATTGGACCTGACCGGATTGCGGCGCAGCTTGATCGGGTATTTGGTAATGCTGATTGGCTGAACTCTCTCCCTGCATCTTATGTGGACTATCTTGACGCTGGCACTAGCGACCACTCTCCCATGTCGGTCTACTTACATAATCAGGTCCCCTCTAAACCTAAGCCATTCAAATCTTTTAACTTTTGGTCTTCCTGCCCAGGGTACAAAGATGTTATTTCCTCTCTTATGGGCACTGTTATTGTTGGGTCTCCCATGTATCGGTTGGTCCAAAAACTTAGCAGACTGAAACCTATTATCAAAGAATGGGCTATAAAATTCAGAGCTGACACCGAAGTTGAGCAGTGTAGACGGGATTTGTATGAAATCAGGCTGATGCCGAATCTTCATGATGATGTTGACCTTCATGGGCGGGAAGCTCAGCTGATTATTAAGCTGACCCGAGCTCTGAAGATGGAGGAGGATATGTACAAGCAGAAAAGCCGCCAGGACTGGCTCTCTCTTGGAGATAGGAACACAAAATTTTTCTACAGCTGCATGAATGCCAGGGCCAGCATAAATAACCTGAATCATCTTGTTGGCCAAGGGGGGAAGCAGAACGTCACAAATGATATCTTGCAGGTGGAGGCTCCCTTGTTCTTTGAGAGGCTATTTAATCAGAACAACTACTTAAGCTCCTTCAAAAATATTGTTCCGAAACGCATCTTAACTGAGAATTCTGCTAATTGGCTTAGCAAAATGGTTTATAATGAGGAAGTTAAGGAGGCGGTGTTCCAAATTGGGTCTGATAAAGCGCCGGGGCCTGATGGCTACAATGCCTACTTTTTTCAGCATAACTGGGAGCTCTTGGGGGAAGAGGTTACTACAGCAGTCAAATCTTTCTTCATTTCGGGTCGTATGCTCAAGCAAATCAACCACACCTTCTTGACATTGGTACCCAAAAATTCAAACGCATCAGGTTTAAATGACTATCGGCCAATCTCTTGTTGCAATGTCCTATACAAATTTATCAGCAAGATCATTTGCAACAGACTGAAGGCAGTGATCCATGATCTTATCTCCCCTAACCAAGCTGCATTTTTGAAAGGTCGCCTGCTTTCTGACTGTACGCTTATTGCACATGAACAAATCAGGGATTTTAGTAACCCTATGGGGGAAGAGCTTGCCTGAAGCTGGATTTGAGAAAGGCGTTTGACAGCGTAAACCGGGACTTTATCCTTTTCTTCATGAAGCAACTTCGCTTTCCTGATTTGTTTATTAGCTGGATCAGGGAGTGCATCACATCGCCCACTTTCTCGGTCATGGTAAATGGATCACCACATGGTTTCTTTGGAAGCAATAAAGGCCTACGTCAAGGTGATCCTATTTCCCCTTACCTATTCGTTATTGTCATGGAGACTTTCACCATTTTATTAGAAAAAGCTATCAACTCTGGCAAGATTACTCCCATGAAGCGTAATGGATCTATATCCCACCTCTTGTTCGCTGATGACTTGCTTCTATTTTGTAGAGCAAACAAATCCTCTTTCTTGGGTATTAAAAGTCTCCTGGAGGAATTTTCTGCCTACACTGGCCTTACTGTAAACTGGGAAAAAAGCTCGGGAATCTTTAGCAAAGGGACCAAGGATAAGGAATTGCTTGCAGAATCTCTTGGAATCAAAATTACCACTTCTTTCTCTGCCTATTTGGGATTGCCCCTATCAGTTAAGTACCCGACTGCTATTAATTACAATAAATTGATTGATAAATGCAAGAAAAAGATGGGAGGATGGGCTTCGTCATTTCTCTCTATTGCTGGGCGCATAGAGCTTGTTAGATCAGTCATATATGGTATGGTTGCCTTCTGGATCCAGGTGTATCGCATGCCTGTAAGTGTTTTGAGAACAATCACTGCGGCATGTAGGCGATTCATTCTTGGTAGCACTCGATCGTGGGCTTGGAATGATTTGTGTAAGCCGAAATCTGAAGGGGGAGTTGGTCTACGGCTGTTAGAGGATCTCAATGAAGCTGCGGGAGTTAAACTTGCATGGCGATATCTCAGCTCATCTGGCCTTTGGGCTCAACATTTAAAAGGGAAGTATGCAGCTACATTAGGACTTTTTGTGGCAAAGAGATCAGCCACGGCCTCAAGCACCTGGAAGCGTATCCTTAAGAGCCGGTCTATTACCCATAACCTCATCAGGCGGAATGTCCGTGATGGCCATTCGACGTATTTCTGGCAAGACCCCTGGCTCGATGGCGGACCATTGAACCTCCTTTGTTCCATTCCGGATGGTGCCGAGTTAAAAGAAGGTTTCGGATTACTAGGTAGGTGGGGCCTGGAGTTCGGATCCGGCCTTGGACCCTGTTCGTCACTTGCTGATGAATACCAGGCTGAAACCGGGGATTGATGGCTGGAAGTGGATGCGAGGAGAGGACTTCTCTTTCAAGGCAGCATGGGAGGGGGTGCGAAGACGCGGGCCTGATTTTCCCCTAAAAAAATTGGTTTGGTACCCGAATTGCATCCCAAAATTCTCTCTTTCCCTACTTCGAGCTCTAGGAGGTAAATTAATGACTAAGGATACGATTTGCAGGTGGGCTCCTTCTTACCCTCCCCACTGCGTATTGTGCAGTGACAATGCAGAAGAAGATATTGGCCACTTATTCTTTGCATGTACCTACTCAAAGTACATTTTATGCAGGGCTATGTTGAAGTTAAATATTCCGGTTCTTCGCACCCCCTCCCTCCATGAAGTGGGGGAAAAAATTCTTGACTCTTTTGGATTCAAGGAATTGTTGGGCCTGCTCTCTAGGACTTGCCTAGCAGCTATGGTCTGGCATATCTGGCGGGAAAGAAATAGGAGGATCTTTGAGAATGAGAGGCGGTGTAAAACGGCATTGTTTGAAGATATTGCAGCTGATGTCAGAGTTGCCCTGCATGACCACGAGCCCACTTCTACTGAGGAGAGCCAGATTTTCTCAAACTGGGAGTTTAGAGACGCTGGGTGATTAGGCGTGTTTGGGAATATTGTATGTATGTATGTGTGTATGTGTAGCCTCCTTTTTGTTTGGCAGAGAGTCTACTTGTAGGGGGTGACGACGCTTGTGTCCTATCCCCCCTCTGGCGGATTCACTGACTTAGCAATTAGGATGTATCTTGTTTAGATCAATAATACTAACGCTTACCATCCATATATATATATATATATATATATATATATATATATATATATATATATATATATATATATATATATATATCGTATGCTTCAATTCGCATGTGTTGGGATTCCACAAATAGGACTAGGATAACCCATTTAGCTTATGATCTGATCCGCGAGAAATATCTCCTTTGCCCAAGTGTTTAGATTCCGATTTCTTTTTTAGTTTACTTGGTGCAAATCCCCTGGTCGTGTACCGTTCTCCTACTTGGGAGAGTACACAAATGTATAGCCCAAAAATCCAAAAATCCAAAAAAAGGCGAAAAGAAAACCCAAAAAGAAAAGAAAAGAGAAAAGAAAAAAATATGTATAGCCAAAAATCCAAAAAAAAATACAAATACCCAAAACCCAAAAAAATTCCATTGTGAATATTTTTCCTATCTACCGAGAATAAAGGGAAGGCGAGAGTTTGCACTGAGTGTTCTACTCCACACCTTCTCAACCTCCATCATTTTCGAAAACACTTGGCATAGGAACTTTCTAGCGATTATCTAGGCGATAGTGTGGTGATTTCCTAGTTCCTAGCTGTGGAGTCTCCTATGCATGATACGCTTCTATTCTTATACTGTTCTCATGCATGCTTAAGCTATTTATTCACCGCTTATTCGAATTGAGTCAATATTTGGGTCATTCCTTGGGTATGTGTATATGGAGCTTTATTGCACAACGTAGATAGTAACACCGTTTGCTAGCACACGACCACAGTCACTCGTGCTTCACCACGTGGGCCCACAACACTTGTATGGACTCACATTCCTTGGTTTAGAGATGTGTTTTATTGCATGTTTTCTTAGTGTGGTGTGTTTGATTTTGTGGCTCTGACAGGCGATTTAAGATTTGGTTTTCTTTTTCTGTTTCTCTCTCTCTATTTTTCCCTTCGAGCTCCTACTCTCACTCGTCTTCCTCGAGGTTGAGGAAGGGTTCAGCTTGGGGGATTTTGACGTGGGTTTATATTTTATATATTCACCCACATCTTCTTTGTGATTTTCCGTTGTTTTCCGTCGTTCCGTACCCTTTCTCTTGTGATTTTTAATTTTCTTTCACTTCTTTGTATTTTTGTGTAAATGCAGGAGATTTGCCAGTGTTGGGGACGTATAAAGAAGATATCATGAGTCGCCGGAGCAACGGGAGGAGTCACGCGCTATCCAGAGGGCCAAACGATGAAGAAATCTATATTTCAGCCCTCAACCGATCGGTTGGACAGAGCCAACCGATCGGTTGATGCATGCGTATCCGACCCGGACAGGAGCTGAAGAGAAGAGCAGCTCACCCGATCGGTTCAGCGATCGGGTGAGATCGACAGAGCTCTCTGTTGGATATGGAAGACGTTAGTACACCCGTGTAGGGGATGTACGAGGGAATACGGACCTCGAACGTCGCGTACACGAAGTCGTGCGCAAAGGGAATATGTTCCCTTGCGGAGAGGATCACTAGATTGATGGGAAAGTCGCATTATATGTGCATAAGTGCATGCGACATATGGCTAATAAAGGGGTAATATCTTAAGCTTATGTTGTACCATGCATATGGTACAACTTAAGCTTATAATATGCCATGTACGATGGTACACCTTAGTTAAATTGTTCCAAAGGAACAATTGCTCCTAAAATAACTACCTTGGGGGCTATAAATAAGACCCAAGGGTTAGCCATTTCCTTACACTTTGCATGGCATTCTTGCATGCATTTTCATTCTAGCGAAGCTCTGCCGAAATACCTCCTCTCCCTTTTATCCAAGTTCTTAATCTAAAGTAGAGATTTAGATTGTGGATTTAGTAGCCTTACTCCGTTCGTGAGAAGACTCGATCCGTCGTGGTGAATCCGAAGGCGAAGTTCGTAGACTACCGTGCCGCATACGCAAGCGTAAGTCTCAACTTTATTTATCGATCCTAACTCTGTTTTGGCAGGATCCTTCATTGTTATCAGAGCCATACGGGTTCGCCCCGGTCAAACCGTCGCCCCGTCGAAACTATGAACGAGTCGTTGTCTTTTTCACGAATGGGTATCCTACCATTACGGATATGGTAGGAACGCTTCGTGACGGAGAGAACGCAGCGGTTGTTCTTTTCACGTTAGGGTCTCCTATCATTACAGATATGGTAGGAACTCTCCGTGACGGGAAGAACCGACCGTTCACGTAGTATGTTATTTTTCATTTTTGGCACACGGCCATTAGAAAATAACCACTTTCTCGACGAACGGGTGCTTCATCGACGAACGGGTGCTTCATCGAGGAAGAAGGTGGTGGTTATTCCCATCGGGGAAGATGAATTTTAGTGCATGTGCACCATGGCCAAATGGGCTATGAAGACCATGCACCCCCCTCCCCATGTGGAGGGGGTTGGCTACGGCCAATAACCACCGCGGCAACCCCCACCGGTGGGGGTGTGCGGCCACCCCACACAAGGGGAGGCCGGCCATGGCCAAAGGGCCATGGACGGCCAAGGCAAAAAAATGGCCTTGGCCATGACCGTCTATGGCCAGGCCATGGCCGGCCATGGCCAGGCCGGCAGTGGCCGGCCAAGCCATGGCCGGCCATGGCCAGGCCGGCAGTGGCCGGCCCCGGCCAAGGCCAGGGACCGGCCTGGCCGGCCCTGGCAGTGGCCAGGGCCGGCGACCCGGCTGCTGCCAGGGCCTGGCCGGCCCTGACAGAGGCCAGGGCCGGCCCTGGCCGGCCCTGACAGAGGCCAGGGCCGGCCCTGGCCGGCCCTGGCAGAGGCCAGGGCCGGCGCCCTGGCCTCGGCCAGGGCCTGGCCGACCCTGGCAGAGGCCAGGGCCTGGCCGGCCAGGGCCTGGCCGGCCCTGGCAGAGGCCAGGGCCTGGCCGGCCCTGGCCGGCCTCGGCCAGGCAGAGGCCCTGGCCGAGGGGGCCTGGGCCCCTGGCCGGACAGGGCAGAGGCCCTGGCCGGCCTTTGGCCAAGCCTCGGCCAGGGCAGAGGCCCTGGCCGGGAGAAGTTGCTGACCAAAAATTGGTCGACCAATTTGGTTGTTTTGGTCGACCAATCCGACAGAAGGTCTTGGTCGATCGCAAACTTGCCGACTGACCCATATGGGGTGACAAAAGGCCTTGGTCAAACTCGAATGTGCCGATTAGCCCATACGGGGCTAACCACAGTGCCGACTAGTCCATACGGGGCTAATTTTTTAATGAAGTTTTTCTTTGGGCTCTACTCCTTGAAGATTAGCCATAGTGCTCTACTTCATGCGAGATTAGCCATGTCATTGTGCTCTACTCTACGGAGATTAGCCAATGTACTTATGACGTTGTGCTCTACTCTACGGAAATTAGCCAATGTATTTTAAATTTTTTTTGAAAGAGATGTTTTCAAATAGGTTATGTCCCGTCCTTAATCGGGATAGCGCAATTTAGAATTCCAAGTCCTACCACGATCCGGCCATGGTTATCTAACCCATGGGTGTGTAGAACAGGTCTCGTGCCTTGGCAATTGTTGCGCTAAAATTCTTTGCGCAAACTCTCACCTATTCCATTTTGAAAGATATGTTTTTCAAAAGTAATTTTCCGCTGCGAAGTACTATAAGAGTACGATTATTTGATAAGTGATGGGGGAATATTGAAGGTTGTTCTAGATGGTGATTGGAATCATAGAGACCTTTTCGATTCTAGAACAACATCTTCAATATTTTTCGAAAGTAACTTATCAAATATAATATAATTCCAAGTGGGATTTGAATTTTTAGAACTATCCAAATGGGATATTCTATTATCATTTCAAGTGGGAGTTATATTTTAAGAATTTTTATGCAATGTTTTGATCAAACCTTCGGTTTTGTGTATTTTGCAGCATTTTAAAAGTAAAATGTCTTCCGCTTCAAAGAATATCGTCGCTGAGTTAAACAGAGGTGAAAAACTCAACGGTGATAATTAAAACCTTTGGTCCATCAAGATACAATGCGTTCTAGAGGAGCAAGAAGTGCTCGAAACTCTAAAGAACGTTATGATTGAACCCGAGTTGGGCACTACGGCCCAACACCGACGAGACAAGGAAGCTTTTGATGCTTGGTCTCGGAAGAATAAGATAGCGCGCATTACGTTATTAAGCAGTATGGCTGATGACATAATGCGCATCTTCCGAGAACATGACCTAGCCATGGACATATGGTCCAAGCTAGAGGAGAAGTTCGGTGGCACATCGGTGTCCAAACTTCGCGCCTTAACCATAAGGTTCGATACATATAAGAAACGTCCAGATCATTCCATGGGGAAACATCTGCGACATATGGCGAACCTTATCTCGGAGTTAAAGGACGCAGGTCATGTGCTCACTGGTGAGCAACAAATCCAAGCAGTTATACGTTCCCTACCAAATGGGTGGGATCAAATGAAGATGCATCTCACTCATAATGAGAGCATCAAGATCTTCAACGATGTTTCCAAGCACCTCGAATTAGAGGAAGAGCGGCTTGCGGCTGCCAAACCAAGTGCAGAAGTGCACATGGTTGCTAGTTCCTCACACGGGGGAAAGAAACGTAAAGATCGTTCGAAGTCTTCTAATGAACGTAATAAGCAACTGAGTCTACCAAGGAACCCAAACATAAGGGTGGGCACAACAAATGGCACAAGAAGAAAGACTTGAAAAGGATCAAGTGCTTCAAGTGCAACAAGCTCGGTCACTATGCTCGTTCGTGTACGAGTGGAAGTGACGAGGTGCCACCAACCACATAACAAGGGACAGACGGTCCTTCGTGGAGTATCACCGGATACCCCAAGGAATGAAGTGGATCAATGTAGGAAACAACACACGTGTTGAAGTGAAAGGCGTTGGGACTCGCAAGCTAGTCTTGGACAACGGCCACACTCTCCTACTTCATGATGTTCTCTTCATTCCATATATTCAAAGGAATATTAAAACTGTGGTCAATTTAATGGGTCTTGGTTATAGTTGGTTCCTTCATGATTGTAATATGGACCTATTTTGTAATAATTCCTTTATTGGTACTGGGTTTGTATTTCAAAGGATTTATTGTAATAAGTACAATGTATGATTCCTCATGTAATGAAAAATTTCCTTGTGACAAATTCTTTGACTAATGAGTCTAATATAATTTATTGGCACGCAAGGCTTGGTCATATTGGACCAACGCGTATGGATAGACTTGCCAAACGTGGCCTTCTATCCAATGTTTCAAAGGTTGAAATGTCGACCTGCGAACATTACCTTGTGAGGAAATCTTGTCGCAAGCCGTTTGGAACCGGCACAAGGGCCGAGGTTCCATTACAGCTTATCCATTCGGACATTTGTGGTCCGATGAATGTCAAGACAAGACGCGGGAAGTCCTATTTCATCACTTTTATTGATGATTTCACCCGATTCGGTCATATCTATTTGATATCCTACAAAAGTGAAAGCACTAAACCTGCTTTAAAAACTATATGAGTTAAGTGGAGAATCAATTAGATCGCAAGATTACGGTCGTGCGAACCGATAGGGGCGGTGAATATCAATCAACAAGTTTAAAGGAACTTTGTGATGAAAAAGGCATAGTACATCAGGTAACTATGCCTAATACTCCTCAACAAATTGGTGTTGCAGAAAGGAGGAATAGGACTTTAATGAAAAATGGTCCGTTCAATGATGGCGCAATCTAACTTGCCAATCACCTTTTGGGGTGATGCATTATTGACGGCCGCTTTCATTTTGAACCGCGTACCCTCGAAATCAGTTAGCTCCACTCCTTATGAGTTGTGGAACCAAAGGTCTCCTGAATTAAACATTTTGAAACCTTGGGGTTGTGCATCCTACGCACATATTTCCTCCCATAAGTATGACAAACTTGGGCCAAGGGGAAGGAAATGTATCTTTATACGATACGCAGAAAACTCCAAAGGTTATGTTTTATGTTAGTCAGGAAGACAATGGTGGGCTAATTGAGTTTGAGTCGAGGGATGTCACTTTCTTGGAAAACGAGTTTCCAAGACAGGGCGAGATAAGTCAGGACTTATCTCTGTTTGAGATTTATGATCAAAAAGGATTACCTCATTCGAGTGGGAGAATTCTTGGTGAAGATGAAAATACGTTTCAACCTTCACCAATGGATTATACGAATGACGATTATCCTATTCCAAACGGGAATAA
>JAULAV010004160.1:0-44675 GCA_030789695.1 Scilla litardierei | reverse complement strand
GCCGCGTGGCGATGAAGAATCCCTCTAGGGTTTTATGGTTTTTGGGAAAGAAGATGATAAAAATCCGATTTTTATGGGAAAAAATCTATTTTTAGTCTTCAAAACGACGTTTTTTATCGTAAAAAGTTGATTTTTAATAATAAAACGACGATTTTTCATTAAACAGTTGATTTAGCATATAGATCTTGGTAGAAAAAAACATATCTATACTAATCAAGATATCGATCCAAGTATTTGGATCTAAACATATGCGTATACGAATTTAGATCTAGGAAAAAGAATTATCTCTAGATCCTACCCGCCGGATCTAGCGACGTTCGGTGAAGGAAGCCCGTTCGCGTCACGTTCGTCCGTCGGCAGGGGTTCGGCTCATCCTCGAGCGTGCTGATAACGTGTTGTAAACTTGGTGGCTACGGAATCCGTAGCTCTGTATTTATAGAAATAGGGTTACATAAAGGGTGGATACCCAATAACAAGTTGGGCCTCCAAAAGCCCGTTTATAACAAAAAGAAATTTTTTACAAATAAATTATATATATATTTTTTGAAAAGTTAGCGTGATTTTATTGAGATATGTGAATATTTACAGACTATCCTATTATGGTGGAAGGAATTCCTAGGGGGAGGAGAGGGCACAAGCGCCGTCACTCCCCACTAAGAGATCCCACACCATTCTAGAATAGTAAAGTACACTGCACAAAAGAGATAACAAGACAATGATCTCAACCATTATAACTAATTTTCCAGTCAGCAAATACTGCAGCCTCTTCCTCAGTAGTCGGTTCCTGATCATGCATGGCTACGCGAATATCTGCAGCAATTTCTTCAAATAGCGCGGTTTTACTCCTCTTTTCATCATCGAAAACCCTTCTATTTCTTTCCCTCCAGATGTGCCAAACCATTACAGCCAGGACAGTTTTATGCAGCAGACTAAGAATGCTCTTCCCTCCATGCTTAGTAAGGATATATTTCCCAATCTCATCAAGTGAAGTAGATATCATGTCCCTGACTCTAAGCTTCATCAATACTCGTTGCAGTATGTAAGTTGAGTAATTGCATTCAAAATATAAGTGGCCTATACTCTCCTCCTTGTCCTCGTCACATAGGACACATGTAGTTACCACATTAGTATTCCATCTAGCAATCTTGTCTCTGGTCAACAATTTATTCTTAAAAGCTCTGAGGAGAGTTAGCGACATCTTAGGAATATGTTTGGCATACCAGATAAGTTTATAGAAAGGGAATGGAGTACCATTTTTGCGAACCCCCTCCCAAGCCTGTTTGAATGAGAATGACTCTCTAGGCATCCATTTCCAGCCGTCAGTACCCGAGTGCAGCTTGATGTTGGACAGCAAGTGGCGAATAGGGTCAAGGGCGGGATCAGTACTCCAGCCGCCATTGGTCCAGTAATCCGAAACATAGGCCTCAATAGCAGAACTCGGAGCTTCAAATTGAAGGAAAAGCGGCCCACCTTCCAGCCAATTATCAAGCCAGAACTTAGTTGTTCATCCATTCCGCACCGACCTCCTGATGAGAGAAGTTGCCGCAGGCCGACAATAGAGCATCCTCTTCCAGCTGCCCGATTGAAGGGCATTGCTTTCGGCCGCAAAAAATACACCTGAGCCCCCATATTTATTACGCATGTGTTTTGCCCAGATAGTGTCCGTAGTTAGGTATCTCCAGGAGAGACGGATACCTGAAGCCGTGTTTAGGTCATCCAACATCCTGATCCCCATGCCTCCTTCGGTCTTTGGTTTACAAATATCATCCCATGCCCAAGCTCTAGATTTTCCCATAATGAATCTCCTGCAAATTGCACTGATATTTCTCAATACAGACAGTGGAAAGTGATATACCTGCATCCAGAAGGCCACCATGCCGAATATAACGGACTTTACTAATTCAATCCTTCCAGCAATAGAGAGTTTTGAAGTAGTCCAGCCACCCATCCTCATTTTGCATTTATCCACCAACTTCAAGAAATTAGGAGTAGTAGGGTATTTTACAAATAAATTATATATATATATATATATATATATATATATATATATATATATATATATATATATATAGGGGAATGATCGGCTGCGCACTGTGCGCATCAACAATCCCGTGCGAAAACTTATTTCTGCCGTTGGATTTGATCCAATGGCAGTTGCAGCGCAAGAGGAAAAGCCTGGGAAAAAAAACCGGGCGGTTCGGTTCGCACGAGGGGAGCCTCCAGCTTCCCTTCAACCCGATCGAAAGAAATTTCAGACCGATCGAGCATCCCTCTTCGAACGAAAGAAAAATTACCCCTTCAGCACGAAGAGAAAATTTCCCCCTTCGCTCGAGTGCAGGCCCCTTCTGCGCCTCCCCCTTTGTGCGTCAGCCTCTCTTCGTGCCTCTATTCATGCCCGCCTCCCCCTTCGTGCTTCATCCTCTCTTCGTGCGAAAACCCCAAACCCGAGCATGTCGTTTCTTTGGTCCAAGCCGAAGAAACCCTCACCCCAGACTCTCTTCGTGTGTAAACACCAACCCTAGACTGAGAAAATCAAAAGAACCCCTCGTTCTTCAGATCTTCAGCCAGCGCTCTTCCGCGCTTCAGATCTTCCTCCTCATTCGGTAACAGGTGAGTGCTTATCGACTTTGTTCTTCTTCGTTTGGTCATTTTTTTCTTTCTTTGTCTTTCATGTTCTCATTCATTCACAAACATTGATTCTTACAACTTATTCGAAGAAGGGCCCCGGCATTGTGCGTCCCGTGCGTAGGCGAAAGATGAGGTCTTGGCTGTCGAAAAATGTTGGCGTGCAAAGGATATATCATGTCATCCTTAACTAGTCGGTATCACATGCTAAGTGCATGATTTAGTTATACACAAATTGAACGGGTAATCAGTATGTATATAAAATTATGAAGCAATGATGAACATGTTATAGAATCTTAAATTATTAATTTTCATTTGAATCCAGAATTTGGAAGCTTGTCAGATTGAATTTGTCAGCTGGTGCAACTGTGATTTTATTTAATCCAAATATGAGGGCAGACATTAGATTATATAAGCCTGCACACCATTAATTCATATTGTTATCAGCGAAATTATTTTTATATTTCAGCTTTAAATAAGGATTTTATCCATCATTTAACGACGAGGAGATATGGTGCAGATAGTCCAATTAAAGAGTGAAAAGTTTACATTTTAACAACCATATGAAGAAATTTCCTCAGATAATACCAATTGCTATCTGATTGTAGTTCTTCATTTACATCAAATTTGAGAGAGAGAATTGGCCACAAAAATTTGACCAAGTACATTAGCTACATGGGTCTAGCAAGCAACAAGACCAACAAATTATAATTTCTTGAGGGCATTGACAATGAGATGGGCAATAGGAGAGCGCTGAAAGTTATTAGGAATTTGTTTGGGGCTCCTCCTTACCCTTGTGCTGTGACTAAGAGGGCATTGACAGAGTAAGATTATTTGTTTTAACAATCTTTTTCGGCATTGTTGAATAAATTTAGGTTTTAATCTTTATGTCTATTTTTGTGCAGAAAAATGCCATTGAGTTTGCTTGACTGATTGCAATTTGCTTAAATATAATTTGTTAAATTGTCTTGTAATTTAGATAGATATGACGAAAAAGTTTTATGTTGTAAAGAGCGGAAGGCAATGCGGGATATATCAAAGTTGGGACGAATGCAAGGCACAAGTACATGGGATATTGACGAATGCAAGGCACAGGCACAAGTAGATGCTATAAAGTACTGAAATGCGAATTGCAGTTCAGTTCGACCGTTTCGTGTATGTACAGACATATTAACAAGCCCAGAGCTTCGTCAAAGACACATGAGTGAGGCGGTTCATGTGGGAAATTCTTCGGATTATCATGGGAGCAGAAATGAGCATAGAGAGGATAGAAGAGAATGGGATATTGAAGGATACACCAACGTAACGTAGCTCATAGAATTGGGTTGTTTAATGCCAATTTCTTATGTGGTTGTTTCTTATGTGCATTCACGCTCAATGTTGTGTTCGTGCTCATAATTGTTTTAGTAGTCAAAAATTAGTTTCGTAACGAATAGCTCATTGTGTAATTTTCTATTTGTAATGTTAAAATATTTTGTAAGGTGGTTGTATTTCTTCTATGAGATTATCAGTATTTCTTCTATTTATAAAATATCAGCTCAATGACCATCTGTTCAACGTTCACCTGTCGATGACTATTGTTAAGTGAAACTCATTGTTGATGACTATGTCGAAATATCCAAAATCAGTTTACTGGGGTCTTTAAGCGTTTGCTACCAACTACGTTTCCTCTCTAAAGCAATTGCAACCTGAAATTGGAAATGTTGCACCAAAGCACACACTTCGTGTATACAAATTGAAGTTTCATAAAATCCAAGCTCTCTTATTCAACATGACAGTAATAACAAGTCTGAAGTAAAATGCATCTAATACATGCCACCATTCTCATCTCATAAAAAGTTCCATAACTCTTGGGATCATTCTCATTCCAACTCCGAGAGACTTGGCACAGAAGTTCCATACTCTTCGTTCAGCCAGACAGTCCGATGATGCCTGTAGAAAGCACAGCATGTTGGAATCATTAGTGCATACGAAATAAACGACAAAATATTGAAAAGAAATCAGGTAGGAATTGGCACGACGAAACTCACCACAGCCAATTCTTCCACCTGCATTGCCAGTGCTCTTGCTAAGCTCATGTCCACCTGCAAGAACAAAGTGGTCTAAGTCATGACATCCTATATGGGCGAAACTAACAATTGAAGGACCACTAAATAAAACACAACTAGTGGCTTATGACTGGCAATTTCCGAGCACAACTACCATGGAAGACCATTTGGAAGCAGTGCAGAGAAGGAATTTTGTATCTATCTTAAAAAACACTTGCTGAATTCATTTGAGGCAAATTTGTTGAATTTTTAACTTGTTTATCCAGTTTAATGACAGGGATGAAGCCATTGAGCTGAAGAAATAGCTGCACAATATAGATGGTATCAAGATACATGTCTCTTTATGGCAGTGGACCAATTTCTACTGGACTTTCCAACATAAACTGCTATTTTTTTCATCCTATATGGGCATAAGTTGACATCTCTGCACAAGTGAAATCAATGTCTAAATGGTAGCCATGATTTTGTTGCAGCAAGGATTTGCCTGCTGTAAATAGAAACCGTTGCTCAACAATGACACTTTTGACATCAAATTTCTTCAACTCTATGTGGACAAAAGAGTCGTCGTAAATTTACAATGTTCGTACAGCAGATGTTCGATATCAACGCTAGCATGCCGCATGGCGAATGCACTTAGTATTACAAGTTCCATGAACTGAATCATCTGATGAAAGAAATCCCAAATTGAACCCTTAGTATTAGCAGTTCCAGGAATCCAGTTTCATAGTAATTCAGCACAACATTTCTGTCCAAAATGGCATACAATAAAGACAAGATGAAACCATTATGATAACAAAACTGCAAAACTGATCTTCATTTCTGTCCAAAACTGCATCTTCATTCTTACATCGAAAACAAAAAATCATGTATAGCAGCCATTATGATACAACAAAGACAAGATGAAACCAAAATTTGGTCTCTCGGAAATGAAATTACAATCCAGCATTCTATGGCATCAATTAACACTTGTACAGTCATATAAAAGACAGTTTCATATGCAAATATAAGCTGAACCCCAAATTCCTTGTACTGTTGATCTGCGAATTCATGGCATCAATTAACACTTGCACACTAATTTTCAAGATTGGAAAATGACGCTTTGTATGCGCTCATCCAGTTCTACCATCATCCAGTTCTGCCATGATACGAACTAATTTTCAAGATTGGAAACTAATCTTGATAAGCAGTTCTTTTTACATCATCCAGTTCTGCCATCCTTGTCTTCGCTCCTTTGTGGACTGTACTGAGGGGATGATGTAGTAACCTGGTGATGTTGGTGAGTAGCTTACTCTCGGACTGTAAGAGATTCCAAACAATTAGAAAAATAGTCTTAGAACAAATTCATTGGGTACATCACACAATAGCATATCCAGATGTTTTGTACATCCTCTAAGTATTGAGAAACATACTGTAGCAATAAGAAGCTCAGAACGTTTCCCAGTTCTGACAGCAGACTCCTCTAGCCTATGAGTGCGCTTCCTGACGAGCGTCCCGACTTTCAAAATAAATCAGTCAATACCAGAAACAACAGAAATAATGGCTATACCAGATATGATCTTACCTAAATCAGCCCCGATATGATCTTACCTAAATCAGGCAATACCAGAAATATTGGCAAATAAAATGAACATCAGTCCAAAGAACAATCAGTTACCAAACAAAACTGAAAACTGAAAAAATTAATAAACAAGTCTGCTTGTACTACTTACAATGATCTTGGTCATGTATGGTTCCAATAAAGGAATATCCGCTACCGCGTATTGAGCATCGAATGTCTCCTTCTGCAGTAGACAGAAATATTGTTAGGGGGGAAATTGATTTATGAAAAACCTTTAGCCACTAATGAAGGACAACCTCATTTCATCAACTGAGCATTTCTATACAACAGCCCAAAACCCCCGATCCTGGAAAGAAACAATCATAGTGGGTTGTTATGTTATTGAATCTGTCTAAACATATGTTATTGATGGAAATGTTACCTGTCATTTTCCAGTGACATGCCTTGTGGGATGTTATGTTCACTGTTGGCTAGTGGTTTCTTGGAGACTGAGAAAAAACCTATTTGTCAGATTTTCGAAAAATAATGTGTGCTTTAGCTAATGCATGCATTCTCCATTCTCTCCATTTTTTTCAAAGTTTCATCTTGCTTCCTTTTAAACTATTGATTCTGTTCAGTCAATTGACTTCTTATCATCTCTATAGCTTCACCATACCAAATAGATATATAATCTAAATTTCTTGATGTTAGGGGTAAAAAAAGAAAAGAATTAAAAAGAACTGTAAACAAAGCATCAATATTGTGGGTGTGTTCTCATACCTGCAAATCTGAGAACAAGAGCGACGATATCAGATAAACGGCCTTCTTGGCTGCTTGCAAATCTCAAATCAATCTATGTGCCTCCAAGGTCGTCGATCGACACAGGAACCTAAGACACAAAAAGATACATCGAATAATCAAATGTGTACGGCAAACGACAGTAAAGAAAGAACAAAAAGAAAATACATCTTCCCATCCCTGTGGAACTTTGAATGTGTAGGGGATTATATGACTCTATCAAACTCCATGTCCTCCAAATTTCTCATCAGGTCTCCAATAAGTCGTCCAAGTTGTCTGAGCAATTTCTTCCCTTATGAAGGGCCATTAGCTACTAGTACCAATGATAATGATCACACAAATAAAAATAATTAAGTGTCAAATAAATTTGAATGAAATTAATGACATCATGCAATCGACTAGTGTAATATGCAAAGTGACTTTCCAGTTATTATGAGGCTACTCCACAGCATTTCACATATGAAGATACAAGAACAGATGTTAAATGGATGAATCTTTTTTGCGTAGACCATGCTCCACAGAACAAATGCTCGATCTGTAGCTCATCAAGATCTGGATCACTGTCATCAACAAATTGCTTCGGCACTCTGCAACAAATGCTCGATCTGCGGCTCGTCAAGATCAGGATCATTGTCATCAACAAAATCGTTCAGCAGCTAACAGCATTCCCATATGCTCATCTCTACGTTGTTCAACTTGCCATACTTCCCTCTTATCTTTCCTACCTGTAGACATTGCCAAAATGTCGTCACACATATATATCGTACTGCAAAAAAAAATCCAGTTAAAAATTATCTGAAAAAACAATTACAGTCGTCGCTCCTCACGCATATACAAAGGACAAAAGAGTCACCCCGCCTCACGCAATAGAGATGATATTATCTGAAAAAACAATTACAATACGTGAAATTAATTACAGTACTTTGAATTAAATAATAATTTAAATTAGAGATGCATTACCTTCGTCTGAATCTTCAGATTCTTCATCAATATTATCGTGTTCCATTGAAGAACTACATAAATTTATGGCAAGTACGCACAGTGCACATCGGAGCTTTCATGCGAAATCCTTCTCGAGCCGTCCGTTCTGATCCTACGGCGGAGGTCGTTTCAGCCCGCTTTCGATCAAAAAAACCCGGTTCGATGTCAAGGCCGTCGTTTCAAAACGAAAAAACCCAAAGAAATCCCAAAGCCCTAGCCTCCGACCGCAGCTCCTCTCTTCCCGCGCTCGAGAAACCCAACGCCCTGGCCTACGATCGCAGCTCCTCTCTTCCCGCGCTCAAGAAACCCAACGCCCTAGCCTCCCTTCGCATCTCCTCTCTACCTGCGCTCGAGAAACCCAACGCCATAGGGAGACGCCCTGTGCCCTAGCATCTCCTCCCTTCTTCGATCGAGCAAACCCCATCGCAGAAAATTTTGACCCAAAAAAACCCCCCTTTCCATCAACGGGTTTCGCCCTAGCAGGAGGGGGAAATTTTCTCTTCGTGCTGAAGGGGTAATTTTTCTTTCGTTCGAAGAGGGATGCTCGATCGGTCTGAAATTTCTTTCGATCGGGCTGAAGGGAAGCTGGAGGCTCCCCTCGTGCGAACCGAACCGCCCGGTTTTTTTTCCCAGGCTTTTCCTCTTGCGCTGCAACTGCCATTGGATCAAATCCAACGGCAGAAATAAGTTTTCGCACGGGATTGTTGATGCGCACAGTGCGCAGCCGATCATTCCCATATATATATATATATATATATATATATATATATATATATATATATATATATATATATATATATATATATATATGGGTAAAATGCGCCTGCGCTCGTGCTCAGATGGGATTCCTGCGCTCGACCCCTCCTGACCGTCCGATCCGATCAGCGATCATGGTAATATCTGACCTTTTTGTGCAATTACCAAAACGCCCTTTAAGCTCTTTTTAACGCGCCTCTGTACTAAATTACCTTTAACCCCTTTTGTACTAAAATACAATCGCCACCAATTCTTTTGCTCACTCCCGCGCAAAACGCAGAAGCTGGAGCAATCGCCACCAATTCTTTTGCTCACTCCCGCGCAAAACGCAGAAGCTGGAGCAATCGCCGCCAATTCTTTTGCTCACTCCCGCGCAAAACACAGAAGCTGGAGTAGATCCCCAGTTTTGCACAAGGTCTTCGATTTCAACAGCCCACGCCTAAGATCGCCCCCAAATCCAGGCCATCACACTCTCGTTGATTCCCCTGTTACTCTCCTCCATCGAGGTAAGGATCGTCATCCCTAATTTGTTGGACATCTCATATTGCTCAACGCAAACAACGGGATAAATTTTTGAAGGGTTTTGCGCGGGGAGTAATTTCCAACCGTTGGACGATTAGCCTGGAAATTCCTCTCCGCGCACAACGGGCTAAATTTTTGTCCCGTTTTGCGCGGTGAGTAATTTCCAAACTAGCGAAGTGTTGCGATGGAAATTACTATCCGCGCACAACCCTTCAAACATCGCACCCGTTGTGCGCGTTGAGCAATATGAGATGTCCATCAAAACTTGCCGAAGCAGCTCATATAGCACAACAACATGGAGCGAATGGCGTACATAATATTGCCCACCGCGCAAAACGGTTGATATGTTTGATTTTTTGATGGATTTGATCCTGTCATCAAATATGATGGTAACAATTAGATCAGATTGAAAAAGAATAGATATAATACGCAAGGTTTTAACATGATTAGTAATAGTAGTGTGGTTTCAACTAACATGCTGATGATGATCGACTGATACTTGGATAGACATGTATAGCAGTCATGCTGCGGCAATATTACTGATATTTTTACTTGTTTCTAATGTAGAAAATGAAAATCGAAGAGAGTGAACCCTATGTGCATGATCAGGAGATGCCAAATGAGATTGAAGCTGAAAATGACAGTGCAAACAGCGTATATCAAGAGGATAGGCATAGTGATAGTGAAAAAGGCAGCCCACATGTTGGAATGACATTTCAAACAGAAGAAGATGCGTATCAATTTTATAATACATATGCAGCAATGAAAGGTTTTGCAACCCGAAAGGGATCTACGGGAAAGGGAAAAGATGGCAATACCACGAGGAGGAAGTATACGTGCAACAAAGAAGGGTATAAAAGCTTAAAAGATAAGAGGGAGATAGGGAGGGACGTTAATCGAAGGAAAAACGAGAGAGAAGGCTGTATGGCTGGAATGACAATTCATAAAATCACCGGAGGAGTATGGCGGATAAACTCCTTTAATGATGATCATAATCATGAGTTGATAAAAAGCCCAGCGAAGATCCAGATGCTACGGTCACATAAAAGATCGCAGATGGACGGAACATGTAGGAATTTAGTTGATCAGATGCGTGGCTGTGGAGTAGGACCTGCAAAGATTGCAAGGATTCTAAATGCCACGAGTAGTAGTAATGTCAATATTACTACGCAACAATGCATTGATCATGGGAGAGTAGAAAGAAAGAACAACATTGGGAAGGA
The DNA here is from genome assembly GCA_030789695.1 of Scilla litardierei. Classification (NCBI taxonomy): domain Eukaryota; kingdom Viridiplantae; phylum Streptophyta; class Magnoliopsida; order Asparagales; family Asparagaceae; genus Scilla; species Scilla litardierei. The sequence goes on along the minus strand of JAULAV010004160.1, from coordinate 34,185 downwards.
ATGCATTAGAGTAATAGAACAATTTATTAAAAGGCAAGCTACAGACTCTCAGTTCTATTATGCTATTGAGCATGATGAAGAGAATGTATGCAGGAGTATATTTTGGGCTGATGGAAGGGCGAGGACATCATACAGCCAGTTTGGAGATGTTGTTGTATTTGATGTCACTTATAAGACAAATAGATTCATGTTGCCTTTTGCACCTTTTACAGGTGTCAATCATCATAAACAGTCTATTTTATTTGGATGTGCTCTTCTTGCTGATGAGAAGGAAGAAACCTTTGTTTGGTTATTCGGACAGTGGTTAACATGTATGTGGGATAAAGCACCAGGAGCTATCATCACCGATCAAGACCCGACAATATGCAATGCAATCAAAAGAGTTTTTCCAAATACAAAACACAGGTATTGCATATGGCATATCAGTCTGCACGAAGATGAGCATCTACGTTCATTGCGGTCTTCTTATAACCCTGAATTTGAAGAAGACTATGCAAACTGGTGTAAGAACAGTCAAAATGTTGAAGAAGCTGAGAATTGTTGGTGCATCTTAATGGAGAAGTACCAAACGGAATTTCAGGAGCCATTGACAGAAAAACAAAAAAATGAAATGAAAGCCTGGAAGTGGTTGCATACGATGCATGAGAAAGCACAGCATTGGATTAAGGCGTACCTACTGGATACTTTCTTTGCGGGTATGAATGTTAATACGATAGAGATTGGTGTAAAAATATATGATCAAAATAAACTCAGCACATGGTATTCATTTCTTGTTTTGTGTGTAGGCATGGCGTCCAGCCAAAGGAGTGAAAGCATGAACGCGTATTTTGATGGATACGTAAACTGTATGACTCCATTATACGAGTTCATTGATCAATATGATAAAGCCGTAAAATTTCAGCGAGACAAAGAGGAGAGAGAAGATACTTTTTGTATGCGGAACAAACCAGAATTTAGCGGCATGCATGAGTTAGAGGTTCATGCCGCAAAGGTATATACTAGAAACATATTTTCCATTTTTCAAAATCGTTTCAAAAATACTTTATACTGTCGGCACGAAAGGGTGAGCACGGATGGGGACACGAGCACGTATAGAGTAACTATGCGGATTGATGGAAAGAGCTACGTGCATAATGTTCAATGCAATATATCTAAGGGAATGTTCAGGTGTACGTGTGCAAGGGCGGTGACTGAAGGTTTGCTATGCACGCAAATTTTATATATGATGAAGCAAAAGTATGATATGCAAGCCATCCCTGAGAGATATATTTTACCCAGGTGGACTCTAAATGCAAGACATAGCATCATGAGTCTTGGGGCCTCGTCGACTAGCACAGTACACGGAGTGCGTCTAACTCAAATTACTCCACTTCAAGCCTGGAGACTTCGTTCATCATTCGATAAAGTCGTGGAGGCGGTAACAAGAGATCCCCTTCTGTTTGATGTCGTCTTTGGGTGGGCAAACAGTTTTTTGGACCAGCATAATATGACTAATAAAGCGCAAACTGCTTCTGGAGAGCCAAGATCACAGGTGGGGTCCAGTGCACCTATCAAACAAGAAGTGGGAGTAAATGATGTCATTATGCATGATCCTGCAAAAGCTAGAACTAAAGGCCGACCACGAGTGGCGTCAAGGATTCCGTCTGGAATACAAGTCTCACAAGAACAAAGTCAAACAAGAACAAGGACATGCAGTGTTTGTGCAGAAAAGGGTCATGACATGAGAACTTGTCGTATGAGCACAGCTGGTAGAAATAAGGTATATATGAGCACAGCTGGTTACTATTTTATATACTAGTATAAATTATTGTAACATCATTGCTCCATAATCTCTGTAGGAAAAATCTTCGCCCGATGACTTAACAAGGCTGTGATATGAAGGATGACATTTTTGTATCCTAAAGGCAACAATTTTGTATCAGCTTGGAAGAAATATACTACATGCATCTGTCACGGACATATCAGTGTAAATGGGTTGTAAGTAAACTGGTTCTCTTTAAAAATGGTCATCGGAAAACGGCAGCCTCCTATATTTTTAGTCCAAAATGCAGCCATCGTGGAGTTGAATTAAGAGGGCTGGGGGTCCAAATTGAACATTAAAACAGTAAGTCTTGGTTATAAGCCTATGAGGATGATGCCTATCATTCGAGACCTATATCCGATGCTGCGGATCTCATATCTTATAATTTCTCTGTTGCTGCAGAACCTGACAAATGTCAAGAAAATTAATGGGATTAAGGAGTAAGAAGCAGAAGCAGTAGAGCTGAAGAGAATGAAGATTCAAGAGAATGAGGCATGTAGCTGTCCGCGATGAGTAATGGTGGGTAATTGTATACAGTTTAGCTCCGCGCGCACAACGTTTACAACTTTTACCAGTTGTGCGCGCTGAGCAAAACTTGGTAATTTTACAGGCTTCCTAATAAGCGCACACAACGTTCAATAATGTTACGGATGTGCGCGCTGAGTAATATGGGTAATTGTAAGCAGTTAAGCCCCACGCGCACAACGGTTCATAACTTTGACGGTTATGATCGATGAGTAAATGTTGGTAATCGTAGACAGTTGTGCTCAGCTCGCACAACGTTCAATGCTGTTGCCGTTGGTGCGAGCTGAGTAATTGTGGGTACTTCAAGTTAGCATCACGCAATTTTGTAATGTGATGCAATTGCACCAAATTTAATGACATTGTATTAAGATCTGTATTCCAACATGCTACAACATTTATGCATTCAAATGTACATAACACAACAAAGTAGAAACTACATCTAAACATTTTGCAACATCACAGTTTTTGCCCGACTAAGCAATTAAAGCACTAGACTATACTAGGGATACAGGGATTCCCACCATGAAAAAAATTTAAAGTTTGTTGCCATTTATGAGCTGCTCCAGCAGCTGCATCAGCGTCACTTGCTTCTTTGTATCTTGGCCATCCGTCCCCCTGTCTGCGTTGAAGAAGAATCAGTGATGAACACATAACAAAGCATAATTAAGTAAAAATATTGTACGGGTAGACTTAGAATAAGATAGAACATTTATTATCATCGAGCAGTGATGTCTGCAACGAAGTATCAAAGAGCATATACAAGCAGTGAAGAAACGGGTGTGCTTGGAAGGTGATAGCTTCAATGACGACAAACAGAACATATGAAGGAGCAAAGAACATCTTCGAATCAATATATATGTGATGTATTCAATTTCTGCATCACGTCACTAGACGCTAGTATATTGTCCATCTTTGAGTGTTGAGGACGCAGCAGTGATGAAGGAAAAAATAGAATGTCGTAGAGAAAATATCATATAACTAGAATAAGATACAATAAGATAGAATAATATCATCAAGAAGTGTAGTGGTTGACGAGGGCTTGTGGGAAGGGAAGCCATTTATAGACGACTTTGGATGCCATTGGATGAGGATGAGACTACAGTAGAGTTACTGGGAGGCAACACAAGACACCCCGTGAGTCTACAGCAAATTGCTTGTGATTATACAGAAGAATGCCCGTGAATCTACAGCAGATTGAGTTCCCAATAATGTATGACCGTGGTGGTGCGCGTTGAGCAAACAAAATAGCTCAACGCGCACAACCGGCAAGAATATGGCCGTTTTGCGCGGAGAGCAAATAATTTTGGAAGATGTGCGCGATGAATAAAATCTTATGTACATTCACGGTCACTGCTTTGTAGACTCACGGGGTCTCTTCTGTAGACTCATCCTCATCCAAGGGCAGTCTAATTCGTCTATAAAATGGCTTTCCTACGCACAAGCCCTCTTCAACCTCTACACTTCGAGTGATGGTTATCAGGCATGAGGAAGGAGTAATGCTACACTCGACTGTAGGCTCATCCTCATCCAAGGGCAGTCCAATTCGTCTATAAATGGCTTCCATACCCACAAATTATATTCAACCACAACACTTCGAGTGCTGTGAAAGGCATGAGAAAGAAGTAACCTTGCTCAAATATTACTCTGACCATATCAAGCTAACCCTTCCCAAACAACCAGAGACCATAGCTTAAACAAACCATCACCGGTTTGCTGCAGCAGTGAAGATGGCCACCCAAACGAGGTTGAAGCTTTTCATAGACAAGGGGATGAAGAGAGTGTTGTTCGCGGAAGCGGGCAAAGAGTTTGTCAATTTCCTCTTCAGCCTTTTGGCCATGCCTGTGGGCTCAGTCATCAAGCTCATCACCAAAGAAAAAGTGGCAGTGGTATGAAAAGCATTTATGTAATGAAGCCCATCATTAAATGTGCTGAAAACTGAATCTCTTGAAAGCTGTATCTATGAAAAATGATTTATCTGGTATTTTAGTTCAAAATGCAGCTAGTGTGGCTTTGAATTCCTAGGTCTGCGGGTACAAACTAAAACTTAATACCCAAAGTTTTAATTATGAGAGTATGAGGATGATGCCTATCATTCGAGAAATCTATATGCTGCTGTCGATCTCATATCTTATAATTTATCTGTTACAGCAGGTCACGCCAATTGTCAAGAAATCATTCTAGAAATTGTTTCCATTGATCAAAAATAACTCCAAGTACAACGAACAAAAAGGAGAAACAAAAAAGGGTTCGATCCACCTATGATGCAGGAGCTCGAGAAGAGGCGTCCCCAGGCGATTCGTCTTCTCCCGAACCAGTAGGGTGACCAGGGACAACCGGAGGTCGGGGAAGCATTCTTCGGCCCCGCGCCTCGAACGCTGCCAAACCATCCCGGAAGGACTTCTCGATCTGAGCAGCAAAAATGGCCGAGAACTCCCGGAATCCCTCACGGATAGACTCCACGATCTTCGGAGCCAGGACATCCCCATAGTCCCTCTGGACCTCAGCTACGATCCGACCATGGGCCACTTCCCGCAGGTCGCCTATATCGGCCCAAAGAGCGCCTTTCGCCTTTCTATGCTCCTCCCGGGCGAGGGACAGTGCATCCTCAGCATACTTGGCCGAACTCTTGGCGACAGCCAGAGCCTCCGTCAAACATCCCACCTCCGAGGTGAGCTCTGCAACTCTCAGTTTGAACTGGTGGGCCTCCTTGGCTGATTGCTCAGCCGCCTCAGCCCTCAGGCGCTCCTGCGCCAAGGCCGCCTCAAGACCATCTACAGCAACCGGGTAAACCTGCAAGACCGCAGGGATGAATGTCGCCATCAACAAAACAGTCGTTGAAGAAAAAAGGGTCCGACATGCTGGATATGCCATACCAGAGAGTCTGCCAGTTTCTCCCTGAAGGAGCGGTCACTCGGAAGGACAGCTGGACTACTCTCACTCCTCTTCTTCTTCCTCTCGGGACCTTCAGACCACGAGTGAGAGCGTCTCTTCTTCTCCTCATTCCCGGTTAACACACGGGAACCCTGCTCGACGGCCGCCACGTCCCCCTCTCCGAGGTCGAGACCGGAGGGCGAATCAATCTGATTAGCCACGAAGGGCGAAGGTTCGGCCGTGCCCAAGGGCGGATGGTGAGGAACGTTAGGAACGTCTTCACTGAAATCCCGACCCACCATCTGAGCAAAAAAGATGAAAATCAGGGTAACGAGCAACGGGTAAAGCAGAATTTAAAAGGAGAAAGGCTTTATACTGAAGGTCCCTTCGAATCCAAGCCGTCAGTAAGGGACACGTGTCAAAGTCTCACAGAGGCGGCACTTCGAATACCACTCCCCATGGGCGGGAGAATTCGTTCGACTGGCCTTCATTCAATGCGACCCGGTCCCCGGGTTATCCGATAAGTACGAATCCTTATCATGTATTCCCGAAAAGACGAGTGTTTTTACGTAGAAAGAAATAAAAGAAGAGAGCAGAAAGAACACTGCAGGTAGTTCGCACTTGCAGGGAAGTACAAGTAAAACTCCATCACAGATAAAAAGACTGAGAAAATAACACAATATTCCATTTTAATGATACATTGATACATCTTATACATACACCAACATCTTCATATTCACAACTCACTCGAAAAAAGAAGGGCAAAAGTACAAGTCTCTCATCATACATCAAATCGTAACACTAACACCCTTAGATGAGGACTACATGCATAAGATGTATTATTTGACACTTTGAATTGATTGTTTTTGTATCTCAATGATTGAATGCACCTCAGTCTTGCATTACACTCTGCCTGTTGCATGTGTCGATCCATTGTTGTACACCTTGCCTGTTGCACGTGCACGCTTTCACATGTTCATAAGTATAGTTGTTACTGCCTTTACTACAGTAGATGTATATGCCATGACATACACTCTGCCTGCTGACATGCACCATTTCCAAACTTTATGTAAGGACTAGTTGTGACATGGAATTTCTTAACAATTATGCAACGGTGATACGAATAATAAATTTACCCTTTCACATGTAAACGTGGATGGGAAAAAAAATGGTTGTGTGCTGTGTGCAATTGTGAGTTTTGAGTGGGCGTGTGCGGAGAGCAATTATAGGGTTTGAGTCGTTTTGTGCGATGAGCAATAACCCCATCCCTTTTCGGCGCCGTACACGGGTTCAACATTGGCCCCCGTGATTCGTTCTCGATTATAAACGCGGATCGAGGCCGACTGATAGGTAATTTCCTTTAATAGGGCACGGCATTCGAAGCATCGAATTTGGATTAAGGCCGCCAAAACCTTTCGCCTATCTCAACCGTTGTTTTTGCCAAAATTCTGACACGTTTCGCTCATCTTGTCCATTCGTTCGCGTAATAAAAGAAATTGGAGGTGAGGCCAATGGCTTTAGCGCTCCGAGGAAATCTCATCATCTTATTATTTCTTCCAGAAACAAAAATGGCGGGAGGAGCATACAGAGAGGTTACTTCAGAGATGGAGCGGGCCAATGAAGAAGGCCGTAAGAGGAAGAGGGCAGAGGAGGAAGAGGAGGAATGGGAGGAATGGGAGGAATCGGAGGAATCGGGGAACCTCATGCTGGAGTTGGGGGAGGCTGGATGCTCCTCAAGTCAAGCTGCGCGGTCTTTGAAGGCGGCTCCTTCTGATCCTCGAGTTGGGGGCGCATCGTCCTCCAGCACGCCACACGACGGGTGGCCATACGAGGACATTGATCCTCCGGTCCCTTCCATCGGCCCCATACCTCCAGAGTTCGGCCACCTTCTGCAGTCGAACCGCATTGGGTCTGGCCATCATGGGGAGATTCACGGGGAGACCTATCGGCCACCGTACGTCGTGGGGACGGCCGAGTCGGCCCTCCTGGACTTTGGGACGGGGGCTCGTCTGGCGGAGAATATCACTCTACCAAGGGATGTCGATTTCCTGAATGGGGTCGACCTTGAGACGATGGCCAACTGCTTCGTTCGCAGTGGCCTTCAGGTTCGTTGCCAATGTGCATTCCGAATTTTGCTTCCCCTTCTGGTTTTGCTGATTGTCGCCATCTGCAGGTGACCATTTTCGGGGCAGGTCTGCGCCGCAGGGCCCGCGAACTGATCGAGGGGCAGCGCCGGGTGGCGGATGCCGAGAACGAGGCTTCTGAGCTCAGAGCTCAGGTGAAGAAGCTGGAGGAAGATTTGGGGAAGATAATGGCCGCCAAGGGCAAGTCGGATTGGGCGGCCTCGGACGCGAAATCCAGCCTCGCCGCCTTGTCAAGCGCCAAGAAGCAGTTGGAAGATCAGTGGGGTAGAGAGCGTTCTCAACTCCGAGCTGATCTTGAGGCATCGAGGAAGGAGGTTGCTGCCCTTCAGGCCAAGCTTCTCGAGAAGGAGCAAGAGGTCGACGCTTTCAAATCTCGGGTCACCGCCAAGATGGAAAGGGTGGCGAGAGCGATAAAGGACCTCTTTACAGCCGACGGTGCGTCGTCTTCCTAAATTTTGGGAATCGTTACTTTTGTAAGACTGCTGCTCGCGAGCGAGTCATATGTAATTTTTTCAGAAGTTAATGAAGGGGATTTTTGCAACAGACGCCGAGTGAGAGCGTTTACTTCCTCCCCCTGATTCCAGGTCGACACCCGGGAACCCTGTTGGACGGCCGACACGGCCCCGTCACCGAGGACGAGACTGGCGGGAGAATGACCTTCCGTATATGATCGCGATGAGTAATTGTGTGTACTGTGTAATTGTATACAGTTTAGCTCCGAGCGCACAACGGATTGTTAAATAACACCGTTGTGCGCGACGAGCAAAACTCGGTAATTGTAGAAAGCGTTGCTTAGCGCGAACAACTTTCATTTCTGTTGCAAGTTGTGCACGCTGAGCAATTATGTGGGATGATTAATTAGTGTCCAGGGGTAAAAGGAAGCTGGTATAAACAAAAGTAGCACTTCTACTAAATAAAGGTCAACAGGCGATTTCTCGTGAATATACAGAATAATCTTGTATGTATTACACAGATGCTGTTCCCAAATAAAGATCCACTGACGTGCTGAGCGATGTGAGCATAATCGTTGGCCTCGATCAAAATTTCTAAACGCGCACAACGTTCACGCCGTTTGCCAGTTGTGCGCGCTGTGTAAATCTTAGTATATTACTTTTCACTAATTTTTCCCATTAAATTTCATTGTTGGAATTTGATTTAAGCAAGCATCAATGTATATATCACCAATCACAAGTTTGTAATGGGCTGCAAATGTATCACATTAAATGACATTGTATTAAGGTCTGTGTAATGGGCTGCAAATGTATCACATTAAATGACATTATATTGAGGTCTGAATTCCAACATACTACAACATTTATGCATGAATTCCAACATACTACAACATTTACGCATTCCAATGAACATAACACTCCATCTCCGCCGTTCTCTTGTTCGCTGCATCTTCTGCTTTATACTTCTTTGACTCAAGGAACATCCTTTCAATCTCCTCCTGGGTCTACGTGGCACTTATCGTTAGTGATAGTGATCTTATTTTTCTGCACACATACTTTCCTCTGCAGAGGCATTCAAGATACCGTCGGCATCTATCTCAAGGCAAACCATGACACTTCGAACACCCTTGGTAGCAGGAGGGATACCAGCAAGTACAAACTCCCCTAGGAAAAGAGAGAATAAAAAAGTAAATATAATTAGACTTAGGTAGAACAGTTGTTATCATCAAGCAGTTATGTATGCAATGATTCTGAACGGAACTTACGAAGGGTCAAAGAATTTTTGCAAGTTGGCATGGACGAGAATGAAGCTGTAATGATTGCAAGAACATCTTTGCCTTCATTTGAGGTTTGCAATGAAGAAGAACAGATCATGCGAAGAGGAGCAAAAGAACATCTTCGCCGCCATATAAAGGTGATGAATTCAATTTCTGCATCACGGCACTTGCCGCTAGTATATTGGCCATCTTTGTGTGCTGTAGACGACGCACTCATGAACAACAACAAAATTACAAATTTGAAGAAAAAACATTGTATTAGAAGAATCAGAGAGAATCAGATAAAGGAACTATAATCACCTGGGGTAGTGGTTGATGAGGTCTGGTGGGTACGGAAACCATATACAGACGAGTTGGACTGACCAAGTACGAGGATGGAAACACCGTAGAGTAACAGTTCGTGCTCGTGAATATATGGCAGATGGATACCAGCCAGACGTTGTTCCAACTAGTATCCGAGTGCGGTGGTGCGCGAAGAGAAAAATTGCTTGAAGGTAGACCTTTTTATACTCAACGCGCACAACGGCAAAAAAAACATCTGGTTTCGATTACCAAAAGAGAAAAATCTAAATACACCGATACTCTTGCGGTGCATGTCCAAGTTTTTCCAAAAAAAACATACAACATCATATCAGAAGACAGTAACTGTGACAAATCACAGTATAGTTAATATTTTTGCTTAGTGGACACAAAGGTCACTACTTTTGGACGCAGGGCGGGCTGATTAACTTTGAGCAATGGAATACAGTTTTGCTCATACGACAAGTTCTCATGCCGTGACCGTGTCTCCTGGGGATATTGCAGTTATGAGCAGCTCCAATAGAGATTCTTCACATTTTTGCAGTTATGGCACGCGTAAGAAATTCTTCTGAGCATGGAAACAAATGAGGATGCACAGTTTCAGAGAAGATTGCGCAGTTTGAGAGCCGATACCTTGGTGGCACCTTCAGGCTGATGGCAATGTGAAGCATTCGAAAACATCGTGGGCTTCTTCTGAAGGAGCCAACACCATCGTTGATGATATCTGAAGTAGCAGACTCCATCTTTGATGCCCATATAAATGTGACGAATTCAATTTCAGCAACACGGCAATTGCCGCAAGTTTATTGGCTATCTTTGTGTGTCGGAGACGAAGCATTCAGTAGTAAGAACAAAAATGTAGCATGTAAAAGAAAATATAGTGTATAGGTATAACCATATAGAACACTATCATCGAGAGGAGTAGTGGTTGACGATGTCTAGAGGGAAGTGAATCACTTTATATAGACGAATTGGACTGGGTATGGTCCGCATGGATGAGGCTGAGACTACAGTTGGGTTACTGTGGGCTACAGAAATTGACGCTAACAAAATTGATTGCCTCTAAGAAAATTGCTCAAAGCGCAAAACGGGTAAAAATATGGCAGTTGTGCGAGTTGAGCAAATTATTTATGTTTATACAATATTACTCATAAACCCATTTATAGCGATGTGAACACCTCAAATCAAACAGCGTGACCCATGAGTATCAACACATAGGTATAAGTTGTCTTATTCTGGAAACAGTAAGATATGTGTTTCTTATCACTTAATAAATGTCTGTTCACCCATCAGTCTGAATATTATTTAATTCTCCCCCAATTTTGTGTTTTCTTTATTATTGGGATTTTTTATTGAACGTGGTGTGCGCTGAGGTAATTAATTATGGGAATTTTAGAAGAACGTTGTGCGCGCAGAGTAATTATTCGTACGACTGTTTTGCTCAACGCGCACAGCTGGGTGTATTTTGATCCGATGTGCGCGCTGTATTATATATGCAAACTGTATACCTTTTTAAATACCCCGCACAATCCGCACTAAAACGCAAATTTAAACAAATCAAAGAAATGTGAATATTTTTGCTATCTTATTCTGTAAACTGTCGGATATGTGTTGTCTTATCACGTAAATGTCAATATACCCATCAATCAACTGCTCCGCATTATATTTGCATCAATTTTGATTTTTTTATCTGGCATATCAGTCTGAACATTAATTAATTCTCCACCCAATTATGTGTTTTCTTTATTATTGGGATTTTTTATTCAACGTTGTGCGCGCTGAAGATATTAATTATGGGAATTTAGTATTGAACGTTGTGCGCGCATGGTAATTATTCGTTACGACCGTTTTTCTCAACGCGCACAGCCGGTTGTATTTTGATCCGTTGTGCGCGCTGTATTATATGGCCTAAATGTATACAATTTTAAAAACCCCGCACGGTGAGCACTAAAACTCAAATTTTAACAAATCAAAGAAATGGGAATATTTTTCAGTCTTATTCTGTAAACTATCAGATATGTGTTGTCAAATCACTTAAATTTCCTTACACCCATCAATCAACTGCTGCCATTATATTTGCATCAATTTTGATTTTTTTTCTTGCATGTCAGTATGAACAGTAATTAATCTACAAAAATTTTGTGTTTCTTCTTTATTATTGGGATTTTTTATTGAACGTTGTGCGCGCTGAAGTTATTAAATATGGGGATTTTGTAATGAATGTTGTGCGCGCAGAGTAAGTATTCATTACGACCATTATACTGAACGCGGACAGCTGTGTATATTTTGTTCCGTTGTGCCCGCTGTATTATATATTCTAAATGTATACCTTTTTATATACCTCGCACTAAGGGACAAATTTAAACAAATCAAAGAAATGTATATCTTTTTGCTGTCTTATTCTGCAAACAGTCGGATATGTGTTGTCTTATCAATTAAATGTATTGAACGTTGTGCGCGCTGATGTAATAAATTATGGGAAATATGGGAATTAAATGTATTGAACGTTGTGCGCGCAGAGGAATTATTCGTTACGACCTTTTTGCTCAACGCGCACAGCTGGGTGTATTTTGATCCGTTGTGCGCGCTGTATTATATTTTGATAAATGTATACCTTTTTATATACCCCGCACTAAGGATCAAATTTTAACAAATCAAAGAAATGTAGATATTTTTGCTGTCTTATTCTGAATACGGTCTGATATGTGTTGTCTTATCACTTAAATGTCTTTACACCATCAATCAACTGTTGCGCATCACATTTGCTTCAATGGTAATTTTTTTTAACTGGCATGTCAGTCTGAAGTGACTCTGAACATTAATTAATTCTCCCCCAATTTTGTTTTCTTCTTTATTATTGGGATTTTATATTGAACGGTGTGCGCGCTGAAGTTATTAATTATGGGGATTTTGTATTGAACGTTGTGGGCGCAGAGTAATTATTCGTAACGTCCACTTTGCTCAACGCGCACAGCTGGGTGTATTTTGATCCGTTGTGCGCGCTGTATTATATATCCAAAATGTATTTTTTTAAACAAATCAAAGAAATGTAGCTATTTTTGATGTCCTATTATGTAAACAGTAGGATATGTGTTGTCTTATCACTTAAATGTCTTTACACCCATCATTCAACTGTTGCGCATCAAATTTGCTTAAATTTTGATTTTTTAAATAATTTCAGACTGAACATTATTTAATTCTCGCCCGATTTGGTGTTTCTTTTATATTTTGGGATTTTTTATTAACGTTTTGCGCGCAGAGCAATTATTCGTTACGACCGTTTTGCTCAACGCGCCCAGGTGGGGGTAATTTGATCAGTGCTCGCAACCTTACCTTATGTTGCCCATATAACGGGATGATTAACTGTGGGTAATGGAGCATGTAATACAGTTTTGCTCAGCACGCACAACGGTCATGGCATCTGACTGTTGTGTGCGATGGTCTATTGTGTTTAATTGCATACAGTTTGGCTCTACGAGCAAAAGGGTCACATCTACGTCCAGTTGTGTGTTTTGAGTAATGGTTGATAACAAGATACTGTTTTGCTCATCGCGCACAGCGGGCAAACATATCGATACGAACGTTGTGCATGCTAGTAACTGTGTGCACACGTAAATAGTTTATCACAACATATAGCATGAGCCTGTTGAGCGCCCTGGGGAATTTATAGTTCGGTGAACAGTGTTTGATCAGAATCTCTATGTCGGACATTGATTCAAGTAAGCATCAATGTATATATCACCTTATATCAATTTTGTATTGTCCTGTAATTGTATCAAATTAAATGACATAGTATTAAGGTCTGAATTCTAACAAACTACAGCATTATGCATTATAATGTACATAATGCATAAATGTTATTTATAGTTCGGTAAACAATTTTGCTCAGTAATATCAACGTCGGACATATATATCACCTATATCATTTTTGTATTAGGGTCTGAATTCCAAAATACTACAACATTTATGCATTATTCTGTACATTACACAACAAAGTTGAAACTACAGCTAAACATTTTGCAACTTCACAGTTTGGAACTGGTATGAAATTCAATCACGGGAATATCCTAATGGTACATTGAATCCCACTACGCAAAACTGTTCACAGTGACAGAGTCATGCTGAACAGCTCAAGCAAGATGGCATTTATGATCAGCTCCAATAGCACGCACCATCATCACTAGCATCCAGATCGTCCATAACGGTATAAGTAGCCACTCCTTTAACGAAGTTGGCTGATCTGGATTCTTCAGCGCATGCCACTGTATGCGTTGAAGAAGCATCAATTTTGAACGATAAAAAGCATATTTAAGTAAAAAAATAGGGTATAAAGACATGCAACTTTACGTTTAGGGAATGATATAAAAATATATCACGGTTGCTTCTTCTCGGAAGAATCCGCTGCTGTAGTAGAACATATGAAGGAGCAAATAACATCTTCCAGTACACGTCAATTGTCGATAGTATATTGTTCATCTTTGTGTGTTGAAGACGAAGCAGTGATGAACAACGGGAAATATTTAGCATTGTGAAGAAAAAATAGTGTATGAAGTAGAAACAGATAGAATCAGTTAGAATACTATCATTAAGAAGTGGAGTGGTTGACAAGGTCTAGTGGGAAGAGAGGCTATTTATAGACGAATTGGACTGGCCCATTGATGAGGACGATAGACTACAGTAGAGTCACTGTGCGTGATATTGTATTGGACATAAAGACGAGTGAATCTACAACATACTGTTTCAGCCAGATGATGTTCCCAAGAAGGTTTGGACTTTACGGTGCGCGTTGAGCAAACTTGAAGGCCAATAACAAAATTGCTCAACGAGCACAACGGGGAAAATAATGGCTGTTGTGCAAGATGAGAAAATTATTTATGTTTGTACAATATTACTCAAGGCACTTTTAATTATTTAATTTGTTGTTCCGCTAAATTGTTTTACACTAAATTTTTTATTTTGTTTAATTTAATGGATCATGCTTCTACATAATCTTTCCCAAAGCACTTTTTATTTCAAAGTTTAGGTTTCCAAGGCATTTCCCCCCTAAATTTAATCTTCACAATCTTTCCCAAGGCACTTCTAATTTCAAAGTTTAGGTTCCCAAGGCACGTCCCCCCCAAATTTAATCTCCACAATCTTTCCAAAGACACTTCTAATTTCAAAGTTTTGGTTTCCAAGACACTTTCCCACTAAAATTTAAGTTTTCCAACATAAAATTTCCATAAAATCCAATCTCAGCCATTGATTTCCCAGGATCAAATCCTAGCCACTCTTTATCTTGTCCTAGTCAGCCCTAGAATTCAAAAAACGAGTTTGGCACGCGCGCAAAAAGGTCACAAATACGTGCAGTTGTGTGAACTGAGTAATTGTGGATAATCAGATACGGGTATGCTCACAGCCCGCACATCGGTCAAACACATTATGTGGCCGTTGTGCGCGCTGAGTAATTGTGTGCAAACGTAAATGGTTTATCACAACGTATATAAGGACGGTCACAATTTATGCCCGTTGTGCTCGCTGGGTAAATCATATAACGGTAAAAAGTTTTTACATAGGTAATTTCAATTTCGGACATTGATTCAAGTAAGCATCGATGTATATATCACATATATCAATTTCGTAATGTCATGCAATTGTATAAAATTAAATGACAGTGTATTAAGGTCTGAATTCTATCATACTACAACATTTATACGTTACACTGTACATAACACAACAAATTTGAAACTACATTTCGTACATAATGACATAAAACACCATATAATATCTACCCACAAACACTCTTCTCCGTCGATGATCAAAAATACAATATAAGACAAGAGAAAGGCTTGTGCGACAAAGGCCCGGCCAACTCAAAAACCTGGAGGCGGAGGCGGAGGCGGAGGTGGTGATGGTGGGGCAACAGTACGGATGTCTCTAGGAGAGGGCACCAGAGTCTCCATCTTCTCTTGTATGTTCGACATTATGAGCATCATAGTGTCGAAGTCGCTACGCAGAAGTGAGATCGCCAGATTGGTGTTGGAGAGATGGGTTTCAATTTCTCCTAATCTACGAGTAAAGTTCACCGGCTGATGGGAGGATGATGAAGCAGTAGATGCGGGGCTTACATTGCCTATGAGTATATCCTTAAGCTGACGTTGTTCATCTGTAAGTACAGAGACAGACGTAGTAAGCTCCTCAAGTTTGCTACGGAGGTTGTGCAGAACAGAGTCCTGACGGCGAGACATCCCATCCATAGAGAGGAGGCCGTTACTGTTGTCCTCAAGTGGGGCTTTTTCAGCCGGAGATGGAACTGATGAACCTGCATGTAAAGGAGGAAACCCAGTAGGAGGCAACAGCACATTGTGTTAACCTTGAGTTGGACCAAGCGAAAGTGAATCACGCAGAATGGGTCTATAGGCCGGGAACGATGAGGGAAGGGGATCAACGTGTTCAGGTGAAGGTGAATCATCATCACTAACTCCCCAAGGGTCAGAAAAAGTCGACTCACGAGATCGTTTTGGCGACATGAAGAAACCCGAGTATGAAATGCGAGAGTGTTGAGATGAAGAAGAAAATGGAACGACAGACCAAAGGAAAGAGGAATGAAATTTTCCGCGAAACCCCTCGTCTACTGACTCCACATATATATAATGATTGGTTATTTTAATCTCAGCCGCTGGATTACATATGGAAGTGGAACTGACTAAAACGATCTCATCAGACGGCTGGAGTAAAGCATCCGTTCGGATGGGCAAAAAAAATCGTAATGAAGGGCTTACATGGAAACCGAGATTCTACTTGACTCATTCTCCAGTTACCACACGTGAACATTGTTGAGAAGAAAGCAGAATCATTTACTGTCATCATTAAGTACCTCCGAAATAAGATTGTACGAGATGGCGGCTGTACTTTCATCATTACGTGGCATACCGATTGCGTCTCGCAACCGATCTATAAATATCTATTGTTTAGTAGCCGCTGCACGTTCAGGAGCTATGTGTATTCAAACGGAACGTGAATGCCCATAAGGTGCACGTATATCGTTCCAGCCTAGAGCCACCGTTTGGCACCCGATCTATTACCTCGGCCTCCACCTTTACGGCAGTAGTCCTCTCTATTGACAGGGATTCCTGAGTAACAGGCGGGAACTGATATAATGGAGCCGGTGCAAAGGCAGGAGCGATGTGCATTCAAACGGAACGTGAATGCCCATGAGGTGCACGTATATCGGTCCAGCCTAGAGCCGCCGATTGGCACCCGATCCATTACCTCGGCCTCCAACTTTACGACAGTAGTCCTCTCTATTGAAAGGGATTCCTGAGAAACAGGCGGGAACTGATATAATGGAGCCGGTGCAAAGGCAGGAGCGATGTGCATTCAAACGGAACGTGAATGCCCATGAGGTGCACGTATATCGGTCCAGCCTAGAGCCGTCGTTTGGCACCCGATCTATTACCTCGGCCTCCACCTTTACGGCAGTAGTCCTCTCTATTGACAGGGATTCCTGAGTAACAGGCGGGAACTGATATAATGGAGCCGGTGCAAAGGCAGGAGCGATGTGCAATCAAACGGAACGTGAATGCCCATGAGGTGCACGTATATCGGTCCAGCCTAGAGCCGCTGTTTGGCACCCGATCTATTACCTCGGCCTCCACCTTTACGGCAGTAGTCCTCTCTATTGACAGGGATTCATGAGTAACAGGCGGGAACTGATATTATGGAGCCGGTGCAAAGGCAGGAGCGATGTGCATTCAAACGGAACGTGAATGCCCATGAGGTGCACGTATATCGGTCGAGCCTAGAGCCGCCGTTTGGCACCCGATCTATTACCTCGGCATCCACCTTTACGGCAGTAGTCCTCTCTATTGACAGGGATTCATGAGTAACAGGCGGGAACTGATATAATGGAGCCGGTGCAAAGGCAGGAGCGATGTGCATTCAAACGGAACGTGAATGCCCATGAGGTGCACGTATATCGGTCGAGCCTAGAGCCGCCGTTTGGCACCCGATCTATTACCTCGGCCTCCACCTTTACGACAGTAGTCCTCTCTATTGACAGGGATTCCTGAGTAACAGGCGGGAACTGATATAATGGAGCCGGTGCAAAGGCAGGAGCGATGTGCATTCAAACGGACCGTGAATGCACATGAGGTGCACGTATATCGTTCCAGCCTAGAGTCGCCGTTTGGCACCCGATCTATTACCTCGGCCTCCACCTTTACGGCAGTAGTCCTCTCTATTGACAGGGATTCCTGAGTAACAGGCGGGAACTGATATAATGGAGCCGGTGCAAAGGCAGGAGCGATGTGCATTCAAACGGAACGTGAATGCCCATGAGGTGCACGTATATCGGTCCAGCCTAGAGCCGCCGTTTGGCACCCGATCTATTACCTCGGCCTCCACCTTTACGGCAGTAGTCCTCTCTATTGACAGGGATTCATGAGTAACAGGCGGGAACTGATATTATGGAGCCGGTGCAAAGGCAGGTGTGTAACGACTGCTTTTCATGTATTTGGATTTATTATAATATAATATATGTTTTGGTGAATTTTCTCCTCATGTGTGGTTTCCGTCTCCGTAGCTTTCATTTTCGATCGATTCGTCGTATTTTCTCATTTCTTCCTTAGGATTGTCGATTTCGAAGTATGTTATTCGTGACGGACTTCATAACGGTCGTATCTTACTATTAGATCAAGCCTAGGAGTCTTAGGAATCGATCCCCGGGCCCCGCGCTCCGTATCGGAACTTTTCTGTGCTCATTAGCCGGTATAAGAAGGGTCACCGACCGACTAGATGACGATCCAGTCGGTCGGCAATCCCTCTTGGACCGACTAGTTAGCTTTCTAAATTTCTCAAGAGTTACTGTTTATCGTTAGTCGGTCTAAGAACGTTGGTTGACCGACTAGGTTGCAAACTAGTCGGTCAACAATGCTTCTTGAACCGACTAACTCATCATATTATTTTTGTATCAGTTACTGTTTACTCTTAGTCGGTCTAAGAACGTTCATCGACCGACTAGTTGCTAAACTAGTCGGTCAGTACTTGTTCATGGACCGACTAACTCTAGAATCCTATTTTCGTTCAGGAGTTACTGTTTGCACTTAGTCGGTCTGCGTTGATCGACCGACCGACTAGTTGCCAAACTAGTCGGTCAGTGGTTGCTCTTTGACCGACTAACCAGTGTTAAAACCCTAATTTCTGGGCAGCCGCCAGCTCAACCTATTTATACCCAACCCAAACGTTTTCTTCTTCTCCAACACGACCCAAAACCCTAAAATCTTCCCCCTTCAGCCCCCATCTTCCTCCAAGCTTCATTTCTTCATTCCAAGCCCTAAATCCATCATCCAATCCATCCATCCACTCTTTCTACCTCTCATCTTCCCCAAAATCTCACCAAACCCATCAAAATCCCCAAATCCCCCAAAACCCTAGTTTCCCCAAACTTCTCCATTTGCTTCCAGATCTGATCCTAGGGTTCCCCGGAGTGTTTCTTCCGCCTCCTCTCGGTAAGAAATCGATCTACCGTTGTTTTCATATCCTATTGTAATTTTTATGAAACCCAAATAAAATACTTGTGTTTTGATGATTGTTCCCCATAACAGCGATTCCCCGTAGGCTAGCATCCGCGGAAACGAACTTTCGTAACCGTCATCCCCGGTGATAGGCAAGTGAAACTTGCTGCCCTTGTTGTTTAGGCCGTGCTTAGGCCATTTCCATTGCTTTAGCGTAAAAGAGACTAGGCGGTGAAAGGATAGCCGTCTAGACGCCCTTGACCTAGCTTGACAACGAAGCTTGGTCCGTCACCCCCATCATGCTCATATGTCACGTTTACTTTAAATTAACGGTACGCGAATATGTTCATGTCATTGCATTTTGCCTGTCACGTTTAAATTCCATTAACGGTACGCAATTATCTGTTCATGGCATTGCATAGTGATTATTTATCGTGACTGCGTAGCACACGCTACAATACCATGTTTCCTGGCTCGTGTTCCAGAAGCGAGCCCTGTAGTTGCTAACCCCAACGCTCAGATACCGGCTAGGTGTACTCATATGCCATACACACACTTATTTTCCTGGCTCGTGACCAGAAGCGAGCATAATGAGTTGCTAACCACAACGCTCGACACATGTGGGTGGGGTAAGAGATAAGCGGACTGAGCCCGAGTTGGCTTGATCAGCCACTCCGGCCAGCAGGTGAAATCTCTAGTGTTTAAGTGGTTGATAATGATAGAGATAAACGAGTTGGCCAGCAAGTGGACTCTCTATGCACTAAGTGTTAAGTGTTAAGTGTTAAGTGATAAGTGATAAGTGATAAGTAATAAGTGATAAGTGTTAAATGATAAGTAATCAGTGATTTGGTAGCTTTTGCTACATTGTGCGTGCTTGCCTCTCTTTTGAACTGTTGCATCATACTTAACTGCCATGCCATTGTTTAACATTTGAACGCTAGGTTGTTAGTCACTTTCAGTTTCCTTGCCCTAGTCTTTTTAGACTTGCTGACATGTGCCCCTTTCTCTTTTGGGTGACGCATGTTAGACCTTGAGCCTGAGTTGCTTGCTGAGGGTGAGGTGTTTGTGGACGCCGAGCTTGCCCCCGTGTTGGACGGGGAGTACGTAGACACTGGGGACCAGTCCTAGTGTCTTCGTTGTGTTTTACTTTTGTTAGACAGTTGTTTTGTTATCGGTGCGTAGCACCTATACTTTGTTGTTGTCGTTGCTTTTGTTGGCCTTGTTCTGGGCCTTTAGACTCTTTTCTTTTAGCCTGGTGGCTTTTCTGGATGTTGGACTTTTGTTGTTGTTGGGCAATTTGTGAGACGTGGAATTTTATTTCTGTCTCGCCTTGTGTTATTATTGTTATTCTGTTGTGGTTACAGGGACCTGTTTATGTATTGTGGACGCTTATCGGGTTTGGGGCTTCGCAGCTCCACTCTCGTGCGGACCTTTTCACGTCTCGCCTCCATTTTAGGGAAGCGGGTCGTGACAAGGTGCGATGTGCATTCAAACGGAACGTGAATGCCCATGAGGTGCACGTATATCGTTCCAGCCTAGAGCCGCCGTTTGGCACCCGATCTATTACCTCGGCCTCCACCTTTACGGCAGTAGTCCTCTCTATTGACAGGGATTCCTGAGTAACAGGCGGGAACTGATATAATGGAGCCGGTGCAAAGGCAGGAGCGATGTGCATTCAAACGGAACGTGAATGCCCATGAGGTGCACGTATATCGTTCCAGCCTAGAGCCGCCGTTTGGCACCCGATCTATTACCTCGGCCTCCACCTTTACGGCAGTAGTCCTCTCTATTGACAGGGATTCATGAGTATCAGGCGGGAACTGATATTATGGAGCCGGTGCAAAGGCAGGAGCGATGTGCATTCAAACGGAACGTGAATGCCCATGAGGTGCACGTATATCGATCCAGCCTAGAGCCGCCGTTTGGCACCCGATCTATTACCTCGGCCTCCACCTTTACGGCAGTAGTCCTCTCTATTGACAGGGATTCATGAGTAACAGGCGGGAACTGATATAATGGAGCCGGTGCAAAGGCAGGAGCGATGTGCATTCAAACGGAATGTGAATGCCCATGAGGTGCACGTATATCGGTCCAGCCTAGAGCCGTCGTTTGGCACCCGATCTATAACCTCGGCCTCCACCTTTACGGCAGTAGTCCTCTCTATTGACAGGGATTCCTGAGTAACAGGCGGGAACTGATATAATGGAGCCGGTGCAAAGGCAGGTGCGATGTGCATTCAAACGGAACGTGAATGCCCATGAGGTGCACGTATATCGTTCCAGCCTAGAGTCGCCGTTTGGCACCCGATCTATTACCTCGGCCTCCACCTTTACGGCAGTAGTCCTCTCTATTGACAGGGATTCCTGAGTAACAGGCGGGAACTGATATAATGGAGCCGGTGCAAAGGCAGGAGCGATGTGCATTCAAACGGAACGTGAATGCCCATGAGGTGCACGTATATCGTTCCAGCCTAGAGCCGCCGTTTGGCACCCAATCTATTACCTTGGCCTCCACCTTTACGGCAGTAGTCCTCTCTATTGACAGGGATTCCTGAGTAACAGGCGGGAACTGATATAATGGAGCCGGTGCAAAGGCAGGAGCGATGTGCATTCAAACGGAACGTGAATGCCCTTGAGGTGCACGTATATCGGTCCAGCCTAGAGCCGCCGTTTGGCACCCGATCTATTACCTCGGCCTCCACCTTTACGGCAGTAGTCCTCTCTATTGACAGCGATTCCTGAGTAACAGGCGGGAACTGATATAATGGAGCCGGTGCAAAGGCAGGAGCGATGTGCATTCAAACGGAACGTGAATGCCCATGAGGTGCACGTATATAGGTCCAGCCTAGAGCTGCCGTTTGGCACCCGATCTATTACCTCGGCCTACACCTTTACGGCAGTAGTCCTCTCTATTGACAGTGATTCATGAGTAACAGGCGGGAACTGATATTATGGAGCCGGTGCAAAGGCAGGAGCGATGTGCATTCAAACGGAACGTGAATGCCCATGAGGTGCATGTATATCGGTCCAGCCTAGAGCCGCCGTTTGGCACCCGATCTATTACCTCGGCCTCCACCTTTACGGTAGTAGTCCTCTCTATTGACAGGGATTCCTGAGTAACAGGCGGGAACTGATATAATGGAACCGGTGCAAAGGCAGGAGCGATGTGCATTCAAACGGAACATGAATGCCCATGAGGTGCACGTATATCGGTCGAGCCTAGAGCCGCCGTTTAGCACCCGATCTATTACCTCTGCCTCCACCTTTACGGCAGTAGTCCTCTCTATTGACAAGGATTCATGAGTAACAGGCGGGAACTGATATTATGGAGCCGGTGCAAAGGCAGGAGCGATGTGCATTCAAACAGAACGTGAATGCCCATGAGGTGCACGTATATCGTTCCAGCCTAGAGCCACCGTTTGGCACCCGATCTATTACCTCGGCATCCACCTTTACGGCAGTAGTCCTCTCTATTGACAGGGATTCCTGAGTAACAGGCGGGAACTGATATAATGGAGCCGGTGCAAAGGCAGGAGCGATGTGCATTCAAACGGAACGTGAATGCCCATGAGGTGCACGTATATCGGTCCAGCCTAGAGCTGCCGTTTGGCACCCGATCTATTACCTCGGCCTACACCTTTACGGCAGTAGTCCTCTCTATTGACAGTGATTCATGAGTAACAGGCGGGAACTGATATTATGGAGCCGGTGCAAAGGCAGGAGCGATGTGCATTCAAACGGAACGTGAATGCCCATGAGGTGCATGTATATCGGTCCAGCCTAGAGCCGCCGTTTGGCACCCGATCTATTACCTCGGCCTCCACCTTTACGGTAGTAGTCCTCTCTATTGACAGGGATTCCTGAGTAACAGGCGGGAACTGATATAATGGAACCGGTGCAAAGGCAGGAGCGATGTGCATTCAAACGGAACATGAATGCCCATGAGGTGCACGTATATCGGTCGAGCCTAGAGCCGCCGTTTAGCACCCGATCTATTACCTCTGCCTCCACCTTTACGGCAGTAGTCCTCTCTATTGACAAGGATTCATGAGTAACAGGCGGGAACTGATATTAATGGAGCCGGTGCAAAGGCAGGAGCGATGTGCATTCAAACAGAACGTGAATGCCCATGAGGTGCACGTATATCGTTCCAGCCTAGAGCCACCGTTTGGCACCCGATCTATTACCTCGGCATCCACCTTTACGGCAGTAGTCCTCTCTATTGACAGGGATTCCTGAGTAACAGGCGGGAACTGATATAATGGAGCCGGTGCAAAGGCAGGAGCGATGTGCATTCAAACGGAACGTGAATGCCCATGAGGTGCACGTATATCGGTCCAGCCTAGAGCCGCCGTTTGGCACCCGATCTATTACCTCGGCCTCCACCTTTACGACAGTAGTCCTCTCTATTGACAGGGATTCCTGAGTAACAGGCGGGAACTGATATAATGGAGCCGGTGCAAAGGCAGGAGCGATGTGCATTCAAACGGAACGTGAATGCCCATGAGGTGCACGTATATCGGTCCAGCCTAGAGCCACCGTTTGGCACCCGATCTATTACCTCGGCCTCCACCTTTACGGTAGTAGTCCTCTCTATTGACAGGGATTCATGAGTAACAGGCGGGAACTGATATTATGGAGCCGGTGCAAAGGCAGGAGCGATGTGCATTCAAAAACGTGATCGTCAAGGTAATAGGTGCAGTCAAGAGAAAGGGCTTTCTCCTCTCTTCCAAGAGAGTCTTCAACACACAACACACTTCTCCTTCAAGTTCTACTTCAAGGCATATGGGATTGTAAGTGTTGTTTTCATAATTTCATAACTTTCGTTATTTTGTTTTTGTGCTAGGTTTGCGAGAGCGGTTTGCTTACTCCCAAGTTGTCGGAGTGAAGGACATCGATTGTATTCGATTTCACTTGTAGGGTTGCTACAAGTGGGTTTAAAGGCAACCTCAAGTTAGTGTTCTAACTTGAGTATCCGGAGGTATCCGGGTGGAAGGGACGTAGGATAACCGGGAACAAGGCGGGAAGTTACTTGGGTAATCCGAACACTTGAAACATAATTGCGTTTGCATTTTTTTATTATTTGGGTTTAATTTTAATTCCGCACTATATTTGTTGATCATATATCATATATATGTGTGAATTTTGTGATATGGTCTCCATGTATGCTATATCTATATGTGTTGTGATTTGAGACGTTAAGTTTCCTTCGTGTATCTCAATGTTGATATTGGACTTTCGTTCCTCTTATCACCTAAGTTTATAATGTGGTTTTATGATTTTTTGGATTTTATATATATTTAGATTCTTATTTGGCACGATTGTTGTTATTTTACTGCCGCCTTTTGGATAATGCCATAGGGGGATCGAAATAAACAAACAGAATCGTAATGAATGTTCTATGTATGGTCTAATAAACAGACATACAAAAGCTGGATGTAGGTTACTACACTGTTTTTTTATACACCGGAAGTTGCTACATTGACTCTCCAAATTTGGATGGCCCTGTAGCAAACCGGCAAAATGATTCCAGTTTTGTAGGGCGGTTGATGGAGGGAAAACGCCATATTTGGCGTGTTGTTGCAGTGTGGTTTGGAGATGATATAACTGGCCAACTTCCGCTTAGACTTGCATGGAGTCGTCGAATATAGCTTAAATCACGTAAACTAAATATGGGAAAAAATACCTAATTAAATGTCACATCATCTACCAACTAGATTCAATGGGGTTGGATAGTGGGGTGTCGAGACTCGAGAATATATTGTGGGGCCCGCTAAATAATATGCGGACCTTCACGTTCGAATGTTGTTAACTGGGCAATTTGCAATAGGTTTCGCGTCGTTCCGCTGTGCTACGTTGAAATATTCTATCTTTTTCCCTCTGTGGGCTCCACTTTAATGTGTTACTATTAATAAGACGAAAAGCGATGGTACGTAGAGATGGAAATTGCGGATGAGGTGAGAGGTTGGTGGGACCACAAACAAGAATTCGACCGGTCATCTACTCATCCAACTGCCGAATTTGCTGGTACTTTGTTTGAGAAAAGTTTTTCACGTAAGCGCCATATCAGCGAATATTTGTATCCATTCTGACAAGTAAAACATTTTAGTCGTTTAATATATCTCCTCACACAACTGTATACAGTAATGCCATATGTGCGCGATGAGGAAATTCGTATAATAAATCCAAATATTCGACCGCGCACAACTATCCCTCATTTACGCATATACTGCGCGTGACTAAATTATGTTTGCTCACCGCGCACAACGGTTCAAATTTTGCCCCGTTTTGCGCGCTCAGTAATTAATCCGCCGTTTGTTTATACTTGTAATAACAAACAGAAGAGCGAGAGAGTCAAGAAGCAAGATGGCCACCCATAATGCAGGACCCGGCAAAAAATTTGAGTTGCCGCCAAACTCGGAGTATTAATGTAGCAGACCGCAAAAAAACGCCGCGAAGACCCCAGAAAACCCCGCCATGCGTCCGGTCAAGTGGAGGATATTTATCCCGCCAAATTTGGGGATATATCACCATTCGCCATGATTTGTGCCTTCACTGCAGATATGGCTGAGAAATCGTGTCAGTGGGACGAAGAAACTTTGCAAGGCCAGTCTTCAGAGGGAAGAAGAGACGGTGACGTAGCTGATAACCGTTCCCTTCATGACAGGGGGGATGTGCGGCCGCAGTTGCCTGAGACTCCCCTAAGGGATACATGGCCATGGGGAGGTCTCGTTCCGGCAGGCTATGTCCCCCCGGCGTACGAGGGGGCATTGCTGTTGAATCCGCCCACTGACGTTCCATCGGAAGGTACTAGGGGGAACCGTCACCGACCCTTCTTCCCCGTCTGGGACGGCGAGTCTGCATTGGTGGATAGGGGGGTGGCCAGTCGACTGGTGGAGAACTCCATCCTTCCCATTGACCAAAGTGTCCTGGGTCAAATTGACATTGAAAGGCTCGCTAACTCAGTCGTTTATGGAAGTTACCAGGTTAAGTACTAATGTCGTCTCGTTGTGCTGTTGCCTTACTCTTACAGTCTTACTTATCCATGTTTCCCTGCAGACATCATTGGTCGGGGCGGAACTGCGTCGCCGAGTGGTGCAATTCTTGATTGCCGAGCGGAAAAAGGCGGTTTCCTTCGAATCTCAACTTAAGGATTTGAAGGAGCAGCTGATGAAAGAGAGAGACCGCAGATCTCAGGCGGAGTGGGAGGTTGCGAAAGCTAAAGATCGGGCGGCCTCTATGTCAGCGGTTCGGAAGAGCTCCGAAGAGCGATGGTACGTAGAGAAGAGCAGTCTCCTGGCTCGTATAGCCGAGTTGGAGAGAAACTCGCTTCCTCCAAACTCGATTGCAGACGTGAGGCATGAGGCTGAGGCGAGGAAGCGTCAGCGATCTGGTCGGGAGTCCAGTGGAGGATCGGCCCAAACGTAGGACGGTTTGGCTACCAACGCCCCCTCCAGCGAGGCGTCTGTGTGAATCGTGGCCATCTTAGTACCCCAAATGGTTTTCATATTTTGAGAGGTGAACATGTGATGGTTTACGCGTTAGTAATGAACCCCGAACATTCAATTGGTAATGAACACCGTCTGGTGCAGTCTTTTACCGCTTGTTAGTTTAAATATCTGTTTGCCAACCATTAGCGATCTTCGTACACAGATTGCTTAATTTCTTGTGGATATTAAAACTATTAGCATACAGCCATCACAGAAATGGTCAAGGATGGTGTGAAATATCGAAGTTTCCCGGGAATATACTTAGTGCACGTGAACTGCGTTGGAATTGAGCTTAGCATCACAGTGAACCAGATATACAATTTTTTTCTCATTGCTCACACCGGTCCCACCTTTTACCTGATGTGTATGGATGAATCTGATTTGTCAGTGTGTTTCATTGGAGTCATTTTCTCCAGCATTCACATAGCCTCTACATGCATCGAGATTGTTACGTATAGAGTTTTCCTTTAAACGAACCTGGGATATTGGACTTATGCCATAGATTCAAGTAGAGCATCGTCAAGGAGAGAAAGATTCAAGAATACGCAGAGGTGGAAATCACTTCATGCAACATAAATAACACATTTACTGCAGTATACGGTCTTCAACATCAATAACATACCAAAGCACACAATTATGAGTCCAACTCTTAGCATTCTCCTTTATGTCCGTTGTGCGCGGTGAGCAAATTTTTAATGTTGTAACATAAATTGCTCAAAGCTCACAACGGGCAAAATTATGACAGTCATGCGAATTTAGCTACTGTATCCCATAACATAAATGTTCAAAGCGCACAACAAGCAAAGACATGATGGCGCGTTGAGTTCCCGTTGTGCAGAAATCCCATAGATTTTGTACAAAAATCCCAAAAAATTCAGTATATTCTTTCATTATAAACTCAGTCACTACATTTGCAAAAAATTATAAATTCAATGCTCTGATGATACGGTAATTACAGTGGGAGATTTGCCTACATCTTTACAGAATAATGTCTCGAATTGTCGCATCCTCTCTTCAAGGCCTTCCACCCATCCTTCGGCCGTAGGCAGGCGGTTAGCCATCCATTGCCTTATTACCGGTGGGACCGGGCTTCTATCTTTAAGTTGAATATTTACAAAGTGATTATTATTTACAAAACCTATGGTGAAGGGACCACGTTTCGTACCTTGGTGTGGTCCTGATCTTAACGGAAAAAATGAAAGACATTGTTGCATTGACAGCAGATGTATTACACAGTTATAACGACATGAGATAATATGTCCAACTTCAGGGAAGGTCATCCAATATTGCATCGGGGGGTGGTCACCCATATAGTTAATTGACACTACCTGTTCTTGTGCACTTTCCTCACCCATCACCTTTGAGTACACATCATAGTGGTCACGCAGCTCTTGAAGCAACTCTCTTCTGACCACCTTCCACTGGTCCTCTCCCATCCCTAGATGTGAAGATATAGCCCTGTAACCACAGTTCCCATCTGCCGTCACATCTGTGACGGTTGATATATATTTCGCGATTGCAGCGGGGAATTGATCAAGATAAGGTATGCCTCCTTGAACGGCTCTAGCGGCCTTTGCTTCATAATTTGCTGCTGCAAATGAAGCTGTAGCAGAAACCCCAGTCATACTGCCAGATGTCGCGGCTTTGCCAGTTGGTTTCTTTCTAGCAAGTTGAGGAGGAATGGGTGGGGTAGACGTATTTTTGATCCTTTGGGACCGTCTCGGCTGGACACGGCCGACGCTCTCTTGTTTCGATGAGACTTCAGGTGGAATTTGAGCAGAGCAACTAGCCGCATCGCCGAAGTCATGATCAAAATGAGCAGGATGAATGGGGGTGGCTGTATCTTCATTTGTCAAATTATTATCCCTTTTTCTTCTTCCATTGAACACGACATTAACTTGCGGCTCTGTAATCAGATTTGTCGCCGGGGTAGCTAGCTCCTTCAACTTAATTAACAACTCCTGCTTCATCGGCCCATCAAGTTGAGCATAGAGCATGTGTATGCGCTCTAATTCAGCATGTATAAGCCCATCTTCTTCAGACATCAATTCCGGCTTAGCCTCTATGTCTAGCTGCTTCCAATGAGAATTTACGGCATCTAAGGGAATGGGGCGATTTTCCCTTGTGTATTTGCCAATCTCATTGGCACATGGTACACCATAAATAATTCTAGCTAGACAATCACCTGTGCATTGGTCCGTTCCCATAGGGTCAGATTTATCAGCTTCCACAGACATTATCTTCAACGCCGCAGCGGCTGTAAATCCTATCAGCTCCTTGAACAAGAACCCATGCACATTATGTTGCAACATGATCTTAGATTTCTCGAATGATGCCTTGATCTCGATATGCTGCCCCTCTAATGATTCATGTATGGTTGGCCAAGAAGCGGATAAACTGAAGGCCGATGAACCCAATGCCCTTTTAAGCTTAGAATGTTCAGTCTGGGCTCTTTTGGTCTGCCCTCTGTTGGTACTGACATTTCCAAAGTGGAGATTGCCATCTGTCCATACAGAAATAAACTTCTCCTTGTACTTGTCCAACCAAGATGTCTTCACATAGCTCACGACCCTTGTGTAATCTTTGTACTCGGTCTCCAATGCCTTCAGTTTAGCAACATACTCCTCCTCCTTGCGTGCCCCCACCAATAAATTCCAGCTAGAGATGAAACCTAACCATTTTTCTTAATCTTCAAAAGAGGGCTGGTAATTTTTGGCAATATTTTTGGATATGTGCATTCTACATATTTGGTGCACCGCAAGGGGAAATTCATGGCCAATGGCATTCATAAGTGCTGGCTCCAGTGCTGACAAAATTACACGTGGCATCATGTATCCCTACAGCAAAGAGCTCAACTTCCCCAAGGCCCACAAGTAGTTCTCCTCACGTACGGCCTCCGTGTAACAAAATGCCGCTGCGAACTGAATATCTGTGGACGTCACCCCATACATCTCCATCAATGGTGGCCTGTTGCGGTTGGTCTTCAACGCGCAGTCCATAACCAGAATCTCTGGAAATTTTCGTAATAACTCAACCGACTGCGGATGTGACCAAAATATAGTCCTCACTGCAGTTGTCACTTCGTCCACTTCATGATACACAATGTAATTACGTTGTGTCAGTAGATTAAGGAATAGCTGCATTTCTGCTCTCCAGGCCATTTCCCCTGCCTTCATCCTCTGTCTGGCTTTATAAATAGTGTTGATTGTGGTAGATGTTGCATTATCCTTTTCCTTCAGGTATTTCAAGATTTCCCTTGGCCTAAGCAGTCTATGTGACAAGTCTCTCACCGTGGCCATCTCCCCACCTCCGAACCTCCTCTCATCTGGATGTCGCTCGATGTACATTGCGGGTTTATGGTTGTGATTGCCACGTACAACTGTCAAAATCCACTTATCTGTTGCCACACCATTAGCCCTCAAGTAGAAGGGACATGAACACTTCTTGCTTCGAGTTGATTTTTTGACCGATATATCCGGCCTGTGTGGCCGATATGTCCCACTTCTTTCACAACAAAAATAATAAGTTGGGACCCTATTGCCCTTTGTACTCATATTTGATGATTTTGTAACAACCAAATTCCCGGTTTTCACACCGACCCCTTTTACCCATTTACCAAGCTCTTCTATGCTGGGGAAAATTTTATTTGTTGTGAACTGATTTGTATAATCTTCATTAACCTCTGAGCCTTCAACAATACGCTGAATTAAGTCCCAGATACCAATATAGTCACTAAATGTGAAGCTTTATTTTCTAGTAAATTAGTCAGTTAACAAAGCAAAATAATTTCAAACCTTTGCTTCTTTGTCCGCTTCATCCCAGATCCCCTCAATGTGTACCGAGCCCATCTCAATCTTCGTAATTTCTACGCAATCATGTTCCAAATGTACATTGCAGCAATAAATATCTGAAATTATTAAAAAATACCAAATTAATTAGCATCAATTAATGGCTTACCAACTTTACGATGCAGTGCGGCCGCAGTCGACTATTTTAGGGCACCCCAACCCAATGACACAAATCTTTTGCACTGCCTTAAGGACCTTCGTTTGATATAAGCAGGAACTCTTATAGTCTATATACCTCAGCGAATTAGAATAATTTCTGTTGATCAAACCCTATCTCGTTAGCTTTTCCCGCCTTAGGTCACAAAACTGATCGCATATGGAAGCTGTTACGATGCATTTGTATATACGGATGCGTAGAAATAGTGGTTCATGGTGTAAATTACTCATCGCAAACAGTGGGAGGGCAAAAATGTAAATTGCTCTCCTCTGTAAACCGTCTAGCAGTTTGCCCACCGCACACAACCGCGCAAAACACGGACTTGCTCAACGCACACAACCACGCAAAACTGGGAATTGCTCACCGCTCACAGCCAATCAAAACACGGAATTGCTCAGCGCACACAACCACGCAAAACTCGGAATTGCTCAGCGCACACAACCACTCAAAACCCGTAATTGCTCACCGCCCACAACCGTTTTGGTCAAGTCCACGTGCACATGTGGACGGGTTATTTGCTAGTAATATTTCAAACTAGACTTGTTTACTCAACCAGCACAACGGGTAAATTATTGTAGACCCGATATGACCCGGTAGGACCCGAAATTGTCCCGTGATACCTTCTGCTCGCAGCGAATTGACAGACAATTACACAGATTGCTCACGGCGGAATTTCAAATGGCAAGTATTTTCAAAGATCGCTCCAGTCGCCCAGACCGAATTCCAAAAGCTTTGATTTTTATTTAATTGCTCGAAGGATACATCACTTAGTCAACT
The DNA here is from genome assembly GCA_030789695.1 of Scilla litardierei. NCBI lineage: Eukaryota > Viridiplantae > Streptophyta > Magnoliopsida > Asparagales > Asparagaceae > Scilla > Scilla litardierei. The sequence continues at coordinate 3,050 of JAULAV010004160.1, read as the reverse complement.
GGTGAGATCAAACAAAGAGCTGAATCGAGAGAAATCGATTTAGGGGTTTTTGACCTAAATTTATCAACATCGACTCTTTGGTACGTCTATACTTTTAAGTACAGTTTATCTGCCTTTCTTATTTTGATTTTACATGCATTCATCCACGGTTGAGGTTGATGAAGTCGGTATAAAAATCCAAGGTAATATTGATTTATCTTCTCGGCAATAATGCATTAAATCTTTGAGGATCAGGTTATGAATTGTTTGATACAGGATACTATGGATTTTACAACCGACTTTACCACCAATCAACTGTTCAAGGATAGAAAAGAGCTGTTTCAGTGGATACAAAACGTCGGGTTAAGTCATGGGCATGTGATTGTTACACGTTCGGGGAGATTAAGTAAAACGGCCAAAGGGCATCATGCTATGTACTTTGCGTGTGAAAGAAGCGGTGAGTATCAGGGACACCGAAAGCTAAAAAAGACCAACCAGCCTGTTAAAACCAAGAAGTGTTCATGTCCTTTCTCATTGCGTGGTTATATGGTGGGCATGGGCGTTGAGGAGTGGAAGGTAACAGTCGTTTGTGGCAGGCACAACCATGAAGCAGCTAAATATGTCGATGGCCATTCCGATGACGGGACGTTGCAGGGAATGGAGATGGAAACAGTGCGTGACTTGGCGAATAGCAAGGTTCGGCCAGCTGAAATTTTGAAAGTACTGAAGGCAAATAAAAACTTCAGTGCTACCTCAATCAAAGCAATTTATAATGCACGAAACCGGTTACAACGGGGGAAGAAGGTTGGTATTGTAAAACAGTTGAAGGAGTTAGCATCAGCTGATAAAATTGTGGGTGCTGAGAATGTGAAGGCTGTGAATAATGAGGGGGGGATCAGAAGGTGGGGGAGGCATTTTGGGAGAATGCAGTGCCTGCTGAGTTGCATGAGGAGGATCATACTGGGAAGATGGGTGGGGCGGATGATAAGGTGGATCGTAATGAGGCGGAGCAGACTGCTGGGGAGGAGGAGGATGATGATGAGAATGCAGTGGCTAAGGCCTTTGAGAAGGAGCATGAGGTTCTACATCTTCAAATTTCTACCCTAGTAGCGGAGATTGCTAAGCAGCATGCTGAGATAACGGATACGTCTACATTGACGTGTAAGCCGGGTAAGGGAAGAAGTAGACCGTTGTGGAAACGTACAATAAAGAAGCCGAAACAATCAATTTCACATGATGATAGTGACGAGGACTTGGCTGCCGACATAATAATACCATATTGGAACGCTTTTCCTGAGTGTCTACGACCCCTTATAGTGCATGTCGTAGATGTGAAAGCAGACGGAAACTGTGGGTATAGGGCTGTGGCAGCTCAGTTGGGACTGGGTGAGGACGAATGGAGGCAGGTGAAATATGACTTGCGAGAAGAGATGCAGAACCACGACGGCTTGTACCGGCAACTTATGGGTGCCGTGGAATTTAAAAAGAATGTAGTGGCACTGGGCCATTTGTTAGACCGTCCAAAAGCTAAATGGTGGATGCAGATGCCAGAAATGGCACATGTCATTGCCTCATGCTACGAATGTGTAGTACATATTCTTGCACCTCATCAGTGTGTGACATATTTTCCTTTAAGAACTCCTCCAGTACCCCTATCATCCAGACGCCACATAACGTTGGGTCATGTGAACAATAATCACTTCGTTATTGTTAAACTTGCCCCATATGGTCCTGTCCCTCCGACTTCAAGTATGTGGCTAAGATACCGTTCCGATGTGTCAGTCGGATGGCCGGCTGCTTATGAGGATAGGATGCATCAATTCCAGTCAATAGTATTTGGGCACGATATTGCAACCGTTGACGTTATTGAAATATTGTAGGATAAAACGTTGTATCATTTTACTGTGGATTGTTTATTTCATATTAACAGATTGGTAGCATGAAATTTTATCATGTCTACCTAAATGTGCAAATGTTATCATCTGTATGTCGTGCTTTGGTGTATGGTATCTATAAGTTATGCTCAACGATAGACCTACTAATCAAGTTTGCCTCTTACTAACTTTTTGGTGAACGGGTACAAACTGATATATACTAGATTTTGAATGCTTAATAACACACGCAATCTATCCAGATTTTCTTAAGGGTGTTAATTAATACAACTAATGATAGTTATCACGTTGGTATTATATTATTTTATACGTATCAATAATGTTGTTAACATCGGCATAAGAATATGAGGAATCCAATAGAATAAATATTAAAAACAAAATTTAGATCTCCTCAGCGCGCACCGTAGTCAAAATCGTTCTCAGCGTCGCGATTAATAACGATTACCGTTACTAATGTCAAGCCTGACAATCCATGTAATATTACTCAGCGCGCAAAACGGTTCGAATCGTGCTAAAATATAACCGTTGTGTGCGCTGAGTAAAATTTGCCAACTAAACCACCGAATTTACTCGAAGCACGCAACGAGTTAAAATTTTTACCCGTTTTGACCCGTTTGGACCATCTTTCATCCCTTGATAAATTCTGCTCACCGCTCACAGCCATAACCTTCCACAGATTGCTCAAGGCGGAATATCAAACGGCCAGTTTTTCGTAGATTGCTCAAGGCGCACAGACGGAAATTCCAAAGATTTGATTTTTATTACTGGGCTCGACATTTACATCACAGTGGCAACTACTGCGTTCAAACAAATCGGTGAAGCGAGAGCAATCGATTTAGGGGTTTTCGACCTAAATTTGTCGAAATCGCGATTTGGTAAGTATACAATGTTAAGTACATTTTATTTGATATCCTTGTTACAATTACAATGTGTAGAAAGAGGAGGCGAAATTTTTGGTTTATAATTGCCTGCAGATACAGTTGAGATTGATGGAGATGCTAAAAAATTCGGAGGTAATTTTGATTTTTCTTTACGTCAATAATGTAACTAATGTTTGGTTCCCGGTCCAATTAGTTGTATGAATTGTTTGATACAGGTGTATATGGATTATACAGCCGAATTTACAACGCTTCAACGTTTTAAAAGTAGAGACGAACTCTTTCAGTGGATAAAGAGCGT